>JAHWFP010005454.1:0-21919 GCA_023313725.1 Lithobius niger | reverse complement strand
GGACCAGGTATCCAGCGACGCCATGCCCCCATAGAGAGAGGCCCATGGTCTCCAACCAACAGCCGGGTGAGTTAGCCCAACGCCTGGCAGTACCTCCACCTCATCCTTGAGAACCTAGCTCAGGAACAAGGCACACAGCCCAGAAAACCGGCCCGCTCCACTAGAATTGCCGTAATGGAGCACAGCCAGAATAACACACTGAAAGAAGGCACACCGACTCGGGCTTCACCCCCAGAAAGCCTGGCCAGTCACAACATGGCTTGCACCACAGATCCGCCCGCCCCAGGCCACTCGGGACCTCCAAGGAAGTACGCACAAACAGGGGCGGGTGGCGCAGGGAGCATGCTGCTACTGCTACGTCCAGCGGCGTCCCGCACCAAGAGTGTAAGAAATGTCTGCGTTACTCCAGCGAAATCCTAAGCCTACAATTACCGTATTGTTTCAAAGAAGGTCCAGAAGAAATACTGAAGTACAACTGTACATGTAATAGCGACATTTCGAAAGGTACAACACTTGACCACATGGCTTAAAACAAACACGGCGTAAACAACAAGACTGCAGCTTGCATCCCTTGCTGCCCACATCAACACCAGAACGCGAGTGAGCGGTCGCTCCGTCCAAAACCGGAAGGTATCTCCCCACTAGGCTAAAGTGCTTGATCAGCCAGATACAATTCTCCAGGCATGCACAATGCATAACCACCGACCAGGCTTCCAAACACTCTTTCCTGAATTGGGGAAAGTACATTTCAGTTTCAGGCCTTTAACACTACCTTGACATATTAAACAACGACATGAACACTGTAAACCCTCTGCTGGGAAGAACCATTCATAGGTAGGCTATGACAACCAACACACTCTCCCATCCGTCTCATGCAAACACAATGCTACAGAAGGTATAACATTACTTATGAGTCACAATTATAGAACGCCGCTGAACATAGCCTATTCAACCGCCCTGGGTTCAGCCATTCCGACAACATGTCTGCACCATTTAGTGCAGACGCCACGTTATATAACCAGAAATATAGCTTTCGTAGCCAACCCCCCCAAAAACATACATTTAATGGCAATGTGCTTTGACCTCAAGATTCTCACCTCATACCTAGTAAAGTGGATGGCAGAATGGGAGCCACAGTACAATGAAGGTGTTGTAGCCAACGGTGCCAATACCGAATGTGACAAGCACTGTGTAGCCAGGCCAACACTCCTACAGCCGGAAACATTGCAATGAATTCCGCCTCCATTGTACTGAGGCACACCATACCCTGCTGTCACAGCCCCACAAAACAGGCACGCTACCCAAGAATACAATGTGCCCACCGAAACTACGCCGGTCGACTCTATCGGCTGCCCAAGATGCAGCTACACATGCATACGATTCAGATCACGTGACACTTGAAAGATCAATAGCATAATGTTTCGTACTGACAGTACATAAGTATCGCAGTATGGTCAACAATAAGCGAATATGAATGGACGTAAAGGCATAGGTATATTGGGACAATATTATAACACCCAAAAGAATATCAGGCCTTGTTCTAGAAGCCCCATACAACAACTTCCTACTAGTGACCTGTATGGGAAATGTACACTTGTCTCATGTTCGTCACGCCTCGTTTGGACACCAGTACCTGCAGACATGAACTGGCACACGCACCGTACACGTTTCATCGACGTCATACCTCTCCGTGAGTTGTGCAAAGTAAGATTTGATGAATCACTGTCATGCCATCAATTCTGAGGAAGGCAACACCTAATAGGTTTTTTTTTTTTTTTTTTTTTTTTTACTTCAAAAGACGTGAGTTCGAATTTGGATTCAAGCAACGTTACTACATTTGCTTTAAGAGTTTCGTTTCTGGCTAACAAAAGCAAAACATCCACATAAAACTGCATCTAAACCAAAATGATAAACACAGGTTAAGTCCCAAGAACTGAGAAAATCCCATCATCACTAATGGCTTTTCAAGTTCTTCCCATCACAGTCACTCACTTTGGTGAAGACCATATACGGCTGTTTGCCATAGCCACACCGTACCATGGTGAACCTCAGGTTTGAATCCTTTGGGGATATTCATGCAGGTTTTGCAATCCAACGTACCACACACTGGATATCCAAATCAACACTTGTCCACTTCAGAATGGATACCAATAATACATAAAAGAATCTAACCTAAAACAAAATTCACAACTGGGCTGAATACTCCATCAAAATTCACAACGCTTGCTTGACAAAACCCCCGAGCTACTAGTCGGGAGCGGAAACGTCTAACGCTTCCGTCGGTATTCTTCTACCTTGTATATCCATTTACCTCCCCACTTCCATATCAATAGTTACATTAACCTCTATGTACCCGTCTTTTCTTAAAGGACGCAACGTCGTCTCCCATGGACCGTTCCCATTCACACTTGTGAGGAGAGGCAATGGCTTCTGCATAGGTAATTGGCCCAACAATACACACGTATGCCGCAGCATCACTGAAATCAACAGGACTATCCTGCCCACTAGTGGATACAGTTCCGAAATCAGGTGTTCGTCTACCCCTAAAATCGAACAGTGGTTCAAACTGACATCCCCGTTCTACACAATATTATTTGACATCATTAACACTGCAGAACATAATTTCATCTGGGGTGTGATAGTACACATCCAACCTACCTACCCTTTGCCCCGTCTGACGGACTACTACTTCCCTACACCAATACTGATAATCTAAAGGAGCCAATTTGGGGGAGGAGCCTACACTATTACTACGAATGAATGGTCGTGGAGGAACTTCTTCAATGGTTAGTGGGCCCTCAGTCGTATCTTCTGCTTCTACCCTAGAATTACCATCCGATTCTGACGCTGTACCCGAACTAAGTCCCTTTCCATAGTTAAATGTAGTTGCACTTAGACTGGGTTTGGGCACACTCTGAGGCCTATACTGCAAGGACCTCCTCCCTTCCCCATAACTTAACCTCACCAACCGTTACATGTTTAGTTTCAACGACCAAGCAAGTATGGGGATTCCACTCTATATCCTACTGTCTACCGCATAGCCAATGAATACCCCCTCCCAGCTTTAACGTCAAGGGTATCCCTTCCCGGCGTATGGAAGTGTACATAACACATTGCACCAGGTCTTCGTAATGTCTGACTGATACACCTCGATCAAACAATAACGTACAAGGGACCGTAAAGCCTAAGTATGAGTGAGGGCACCTATGCTTCAGGTAGGTGAACGTACATACAAATTCTGCCCAAGATTGCGTGGCAGAGACGTCTCGTGAAGTATTGCACGTACCCCTTCTAACAACGTGCGGTTAAATCGCCTAGCGATTCCAGCCATTGCTGGTGAGTAGGCATTGGTTCGCTGATATCTGATACCCAACCTACATATATAATCACAAAATTCCATACCTCGGTCCGTGCGAACATTTACAAAGTTGAAGCTAAATTGTCTTTCCCTCCTGGCACGAAAGTCAACAAACGTTTGAAACACATCGCTTTCCTTAGCGATGGGAAACACCCATGCATAACGAGAATGAACAAGTAAAGTAAGCACATATCTACAATTACCGAAGGATACCGTGCGACTTGGGCCCCAAACATCCATGTGAAGGAGCTCGAGGGGCTTCTTACTCTGCAAAGCACCAATACCCTTAAAACTGGCCCTAGTCGATTTGGTTACCTTGCAGACCTCACACTGAGGAGAGTTAGGCTTCACTCACTAGTATCCATGTACCACCTTGGAGTTATGTAAATGTATCGGGCCCAATTTACGCTGATGACCGAGCCTCGAGTGCCAGGTTTCCACAGAAACCGACTTAATTGGATATAACTTCAACATGTACTTTAAAGTCCCACTTCTGATTCCTACTTAAGCCAAGGGAACGCATACTTGAACCAGATGAACAAGCTACAGCTCCATTCACATGTTTTGGTTTGACCGTAAGAGGCAACAATGCATACACAATACAACTTGTTTGCGATTCGCAAAAAAAATTGGGCATAGTGGCCCCGTGCGACAGCATATAGCGGCCAGACCCCAAAGGGCATCAGATTCACCCCCCCACTCAGCCTAAGGACCCAAGGAAGAGAAGACAGTCGAAGGCAAAAGGAGGGGGGAGAACCCTACTTCAAACCCATAGTACTAACCGTCCAAGTTGCCAGACTCCAGTGAGACCATGTCTTGATGCACACCACAGGAGCCAACGCAGCTGCCATTCCAGGACCAAAGAAATGTAGAGGCAATAACGATTAATGTAAACATACCCCAACATACCATAAACACATAGGCCTATGGGCAAACGCCCATGGAGACACTCACCATACCGTTGGCGACACAATGCTCACCGGCAACATGTGACACCCTTAAAGTGACAACTGGCTACAGAACGGCGACGATGTGTCCCGCTGCGTCAGCGTTATACAGCTATTTTCCATGTCGACAACTGGCTACAGAACGGCGACGATGTGTCCCGCTGCGTCAGCGTCATAACAGCTACTTACCCTGGTGACAACTGGCTACAGAACGGCGACGATGTGTCCCGCTGCGCCAGCGTCATACAGCTACTTTTCCTGGTGACAACTGGCTACAGGACGGCGACAATTTGTCCCGCTGCATCAGCGTCTAGTAGCAACTGAGTGTCGCCGATGGTGCTACACACGTGTTGCCAGTGGCGACAGCGTGGGTCCGGTTAAAAACCGGCTTCAATTCGCACCCCTCGGCTCAACCAGCGTTGCAATTATGTCCAAACGCGGCACTTGCAACTTTTTCTTTTTTTTTTGCTGGGATAGTCGGACCACGGACAGCGCCCGTGGCCGGCTTTTTACCACTCAGTGTAGGAACCGCACCGCTATTTTCCCCACCGGGAGCGGTCGTCCTATTCATCCTCTCAACACTACTGGTTTTCAACTTACCGCCACTGTCGGCCACTCACCTAACGCCCGCCATCGGATCGGCACGTATCTGCCTTGCGGGACGGTGACAACTCCACTGGCTCACTCTACAAATCACCATCTGCATGAAAAAAAATGATATTTCAACACGAACAACATCCCGGGGAAGAACGGGAGGCAACGACGCCTCCGTAACCACGAATCACAAAGGCTTCATTCTCGGCCGCCATCTTGCCCTCGGCAACGACCGGCCGACCAAAAACACCGCCGGCATGGCCGTATCCGTTAAGCCTACCGTCTACCGACCGTTGCCGTGCTTCGATCCTGTTCCCACCGTGCTGCTTTCCAATAAGCCGCTCGTCGGACCCACTTCTTGACATCGAAGTCCGTTGTTGTAGTCCATAATACGCGTTGGTTAATTCGCGAAGCACGCAGTAAAAACTCGCACAACCATCCATGATGGAGTGCTCGAAAAGTGATGCGGTTGGACTGGTGGGGGCGCTGACGTCGGTAAGGACGTGCAGCGCCGCCTGGCGGCAGTGGAGAAAAGCTTAGGGAGAACATAAAAAATGGAGTTTTTAGTTCATAAGCGAGCAGTAAATAGCGTAAAAAGGTGGTTTTAGCAATATTACTGAAGGTAAGTATTTGCAGGAAGTAAGAAACACGAGTGTTGTGTGAAAAGTAAGGCAAAATCCACTATTGAATTCAAAAAACTATCAAATTATCGTTCTTCATTTTGGGCCGGAAATTACGTAGGCATGTCTGTTGTTAGAAGACGGGGGAAAAAATGATTGGCTTATTGCCGGAGTCGCTTTGAATTCGCTTTCGCTCTCTTGAGTGAAATTACGGACAAATTACAATGGTTGCTAGAAAAGAAAAAAAAATGTATTAAACAGTTGTGAAACTGGTGTTTATATGAGAACGAAGAATTAGTGATACAAAAACGAAAAGTAAGTGCATGAGAAAAATTAACAGCAGGTATGTGAAAAAAAATGTGAAAAAAATGAAAAGTTGGAATGTGAGAAAATATTAAAAAAGCTGGTACTACCGGCAGCACCCTGCGATTAATAAAGGTGCTCGGTTCTCCTCGGCATCACTGATCGGCTCGGTTATGCTCGGTGTACCAGGCATTGTTTGAGCGCTCGGCTCGGGATCGGCTCGGCAGGAAAAAATGTGCTCGGTACAGCCTTAGTAAATGCCAATTCAGTTCCATCCATTGACTTTCTTTTACAGCTTCGTGGCCTAAGCTGAGTAAGTGTAAAATTTTCCACCCGTTACTAGTTATTTGGTATTTCGTAAAATTTCACGAATTATAATTCCATTGCATCCGCTTTGAATTTGGCAAATGAAAAAATAGTTCGTCTAAAAAATTGTTGGCTGCCCGTCGTTTTGATACTGGTTCAACCCGAGATTTGAGATATATTCTATGCATGAACTTAGCAGTGAAGTTGAATTGTACTGTAAGGGAAACCCAGATAAATCACCTCCATACAGTACCTGCTCATTTCAAGGTTATGAGGGCATGCAATCCAAGGTTGTGGTTCGTCATCATCACTTGACAGGTTGCTATCAGAGCTGTCATCTTCATCTATGTCTGGGCTTCTGCTGACAAATGAGCTTGGGTCATCAAAAGTTGGAAGGGAACCAGGGCTGTCATCTACATTAGAGATAAAATTCTTTTACGTTTTTTTTTGCAATCCATTTTGTCTAAGCAAGGTAAACATCATCATTTACTAATTCAAGTCTGAAGAGGAACAAAGCTGTGGAGACTCATGAGGTTGGCTTATGGAGTAATTCACTCTTAACTTCTTGTGCTTTTTGGTGTGTTCAACAATAGCTAGAGACTCTAGTCCTCGTAGATGTGCGTCACTTCTGCTGTTAGAAATTAGGAGCGTCTCAATGTTTTTTTGGGGGGAAAATACTGTAACGCTCCTAATTCAATGGTCTTCAATCATTTAAGTGGCACTATCACCAATTGAAAAGCGAATGGATATATCGTGGCGCCATCTAATGGCAGTGACATTGTTAACCTTATAGCTCACTCCCAGGTGCACGAAGACGTGTCAAATTTTCACTCAATAATTAAGGAGGTCGCAACTTGTTTGTTTCGTTAAACGAAATGCTGTTGTGCATCCCTTCGCTTGGTGCAAGCAATTGCTAGATAGTACTGGATAGCGCTAGATGTTGCCAAATTCTGCCTGCTTTCAATTGGTAAGAGTGCCACTTTAATTGAAAGATGTGCTTTTAGGTGGCATTTTATGTGTCAAGTGTTTTAGTTGTAGTTAGTGAACATAAAAAGTTAAAGACACTTGTAAAGGGGCTGCAAGCAGGGGTTCATCAGTTACTCCTAACATTACTACACATGATGCAGTAACCTAACGTTTGAAAAGGATGCTCTTTCTTGAATGATGTTATTCTCCGTACACGATTAGAAAAGTGGGAGGAGCCTAAAGCAAATATTGATTATCCATTACAGTTCAACGCTGTGCTAAACATTATGGGAAAAATCATTTGTAGAGCAGACGACTGTAATGGCGTTCACTAGTGGTCTTCAATCAGGGAAAAAGGAAAAAAAAATTATTCATAGCCGAGCTAGACTAGGGAAGTTATTTGAAATGTTTATTGTTACCTTCACAGAACAAATCCGAAGAAAAGTAAGAACGCAGTTTTAGACGAACTATTCGAGGCTACAAATATTTCTTTCAGCTGTGTGAAGAACATGTGCAAGTAGAATAATTTTAATGCGAGTCAAGCCGAGCCGAGTTTGCAACAGAAGAATCGAGTATCGAGCCGAGTTCGAGTATTTGGTGAACACTTATTTTGCAAGTGCCTTTTTGATTTGTTAGTGTAATAATAACTAAAATGCTGCTTAACGGACTGTGTGGGTCAATGTGTACAACTGGTTACCAGTTTTTAGGATATAACTTTAAAGTGGTTTGAGATAGTGGCTTTTAATTTACACCAACGTAAAGCTCTCGTCGAGACGATGAATTTGGTATATTTGAACGTTAAAAATTAGCAAAGTTATCGCATTTTTACAGGATTCGAGTTTTCCGAGTATGGATGCAAGCGACGAGCCGAGTTCGAGTATACGTTGTATACTCGGCTCGAATTTTTCGAGTATCGCACATCCCTAAAAGCGTACATCTACCGCACAAAATGAGTGTTTTTGTTACTCTAGAGGTAAGGTTAACACCATCAGTGAAACGGAGAAGAAAAGCACTAACAGTAACCAGCTAGGATGACTCTGAATAATTGTCAGCCGCACGAGCAGCAGTGATAGAAATTAACCGTGACGGTAACTGTCGAACTTGTAACGATGTTGTAGTGAAGCACAAATTGAAGATTGGACTGAAAGGTGAGCTCACTTCCATAAGCTAGGTATGAAATACAGAAAATGCAACAATAGAAAATTTTATAATGAATGCCCGGAAATAGTTGCAGATTTTTATGCCAGGGAAGACATTTAAGAACGGATCCATCTCGTGGGTCTATATTTATTTATTTGGATAAACCTTGGTAAATTTTCTGAGACATTATGTCTAATTTGATTTACACTCATCTTCATTAGGTTCAAGGTATTAGATCTTCCCAAACTCGATTTCACAATATCCTGCGAATTTTCGACAACTTTAGGAAGTTGATGGTATAACTGCTTCACATCTGTCTTCTTCAGCCACTAAGTTTCAGTCCGTTCTCTGTTTTCAATACATCGTCGTTTTGTGTTTTATATATCGGCACCTGCCGTAGCCTCCCACATTTACAATGTTGTTTGCTCCAATGCAAGTTTCTAGGTGCCCACTAATCTCTCTGCTTACTCAATAGCTAATGATGGGATTCGAGTTACGATCCAGCACAAATGATGGAACGCGGGTTCCTTACATACTCCTAGGGGTGATTTGATCCTGATAAGATTTTAAAAACTATCTCGTAAACCGAAACACGTTTCGAGACTGGAGGCTGAACGCAATATCGATAATGCAATAAAAACATGGAGGCCGTCAGCCTATGCGATTTCGTTTGGTTTTATTAACTTTTGTGTCACGTTGTTAGTGATTTGGTTTGTGAGAGGACACCCAGCAGAGTGAAATATTGTCATATAAATATGAATTTTCAATCGAATTAATGAAATAATAACAATTTTTCGCTAAACCATATGTCAGAAAGAGATAACCAACAGAAGATTATATTTGATCTTATCAATTATCATGCCATTACTATTCACTCATCGTGACCTACGTTGTGCCACTTATGGTGTTACTAAACCATACCACTACCTGTAAAATCTAACATATTTCCCTGACCATGAAGCTGTAAATTAATTTAATAATTTATGATTAAATTTCCACAAATAATGATTAGCGTATGGCTAATCTCAATATTTGAGTCAAAATCTGAGAAACCTCTTGCCACATTTTATTTGCTTAAATCGAGACAAAGCAGGGAAATAAATGCCTGTGGAGAGTTTGAAATGTATTGGACAATGGATAAAAAAATTATCGAAAGTACTAACAGAAAGAAAGACACCAGATTTGCGATGAAAATATGAACAATTTTTCTTTTTGTGCTAGTGAATTTAGTCCACAGAACACCTACCTTCTCTGGCTTTTGGATCGCTCTCAGCAGTATCAGCTGCATAATCTGAGGTTGAAGGAAACATTTCGTCTTTTACAGGTTGCCCTTGACTAGATGACGTGACTGCTTCCTCCTCCTCTTGTTGCACTCCCGACACATCCATGGTTAACCCTTCAGCCTCCGTTGGCACTTCCGCTGCTGCAGTAAGACAGATGGGAGACTGCGACACAACACGAAATGCTGATCGGTCATCAACACCACTTGTGGATGGATCGCTGAGCTCAGATGATGGTTCCATAAGGCTTTCTTCATCTTCTCCAGTCGGCGAGTCCGGCAAAGGAACATCCAATTCGTTGGAAGTCGGCGTGCGTCCCATTCCCATTGAGATAAGGCCACTACTTGAACCTTGGGCACTGTAGTGAAGGCTGATTACGGGTTCCATTTTGTGCCTGTGATGCAATAAAATGGTGTGTAAGCTGATTTATCCTCATACATGCTAAATCTACCAAAGTGTCCTGTATTCAGAAAGTAAAATTGTCTCAATGATAAGTGTACTCTTAAGTGTAAGTGTACAACTCTGGCCTTACTAAAACTGCCATCATACTTCCCTCCACCCCAAAGACTAAAAATTGTTAAGTCATTAACTTGGAAAGTGGATGCATTTTAAGAGCTTGCATTTAATCCGTCAGTTTATAGCTTTCCCTGCACACAGAAATAAACTAGTCTCTCTTGCTTTGGCATGTTTTTTAGTTTACGGTTGGTTGCATAATTTGTCACTACAACAATGCTTCTGTACAACACAGTAAGCTGACAATAATACTATTTGTTTCGGTGTAGGTAAACTTAGCACATCAACAGCCTGGTGTTAAATTCTCACAAGAATCTAGAGGTTCACATCATACGTTAAATGAATTCAAGTTGTCCTATGCTAACGCAATTTTATTTGCAGCATTGCCTCATTTTTGGTGGTTACTGGTTAGCAAAATAACAACTATGCTATTCCTGTTTTATCCAACCATTACCTCCAAGGCTTACACATCAGGATCAGCATCAGTTTGCAGAGGTTTTATATCAATTTTCAATTGCAGCCTGGAACTGTTGGTCCAACTATGAAACATAAGTTCTTCCATAATCACATTCCAATGGTAACCCCGTGGGAAACCAAGGCCACTTTTACAGATTGCATTTCGTAAAAATAAAATGAGGTGCCTGTAAATAAATGGCTGCTAGGCAGTTGAAAGCTTGCAATGGCCAATTTTATTTGTTTTAGGCCATGCAATGTTAATTGCTTGGTTTACAGGTGCGTGCGGGTGCCTGAAATTATAGCGGGTCAAAATCTTTTATACAAATTTGGTCTACCCACTAAAAATTATATTTTCGCCAAATTTTAACCGATTTTGAGATTTCAGTACACCATTTTAACCGGCTCAAAACGAGCTTCAATGGTTCATATTTTAATTACCTAGTTCAAACCACAAAGACGTTATTTAGCAAAAACTAAAAAAAAACCTGAATACTAGATGATAAATAACGTATTAGCACAATGATATATATTTTTCAGGCTTACTGCATACTCTTTCAGCTTTAAGCTAAGTACATGTCAAAGAAATGAGGTTGTATAAATAAAATAAAAAATAAAATAAATTGGCTGGTGCTTTAATTTGCAACCTTGCCCGTAAACCAAACAATTTTTTTGTGCGTGGCCTTAACAGCTGTGGTTGACTGGATTTTCTTAGAAAGGTCTGATGTTTAACCAATAGGTAGGCCTATTTTTTCTGTGGTGAATTGAGTGGACTATTTCTTGCCTGAACAACAGAACTTACAATAAATTACATATTTTAGTGTCGAGTCCAAAATGACATAATTTAACGTCGGGCCCGCACAAATTCATCTAGAAGAACTTACAAATTCCAGAGGATGCAGTGCTCGAACTGGGGTGGCATGCGACAGTATGGCACACTGCCTCTTCACGAAATTTTTGTAGCCCATACTGTCTCTTTTTGCCGTGAGGAATGGGCATACCGTCCGTCGAAGTTCTAACAAAGTTGATCAATTTGTTTAGCGATATTTTTAGTGCCGTGTACTCTATAAAATCATGTCACTGCTGCATTTTTTTATCTAATTGTTTGTTGTACTGCAGTAAAGTAATACGACTGGTTCCTCACGCGCACTGTGACATCCCCCGTTTATTTACTCGCTTGCATCATTAACTCTATACATGGAAGATTACAGCAATCCAGTTTTTGTAGGCGTACGCCTCTTTTGCTCTAGTTTTGCAGGGAAAGAAAGTAGGGATCGACCGGATACCGTTTTGCCGGATCCGGGTCGGTTCCGGATAATTTGATGTAAGTGCCGGATCGGTTCCAAATCTAGGTGCCGGATCCGGACCGGTACCGGATACCGGGTAATTCACACACAAAAATGAAATAATGCCGTTTTATTTTTTCCCCCTTAAAAGTTGCAGCTATAGTGTTAATTTTCGCTTTGTTTCACATTATTTTCTTAAATTAAACATGTAAAAGTCTTACGCTATTATGAGTACCAGTATAGTATAATTGCATGTAGGCTACAGAACTGTTTTTGCAATGTTACTAAATTCAGCAAATTTTTTTTGAAACATTCAGCAAATTTTTTTTGAAACATAGCACTCATTAGGTTAAAGTCAGAAAAGATTTTTCTAGTTGAATGATTTCTCATTGATAAGCCTACTGCTTCATTTAGAAAAATAATTAGCAAAATTTTGCAATATTTGTGAAACCAGTTTGTAGTCCACTTATTTATTTTAGATTAAAATTATTGATTTTTGGTTGCATTAAAACAAAATCAAAATCACAACAGGTCTTTTATTTTCATTCTTTTATTTACCGCTTTAAATTGCTTTCGTTCCGTTTTGTATTGCGCACAGTATAACAAAGACCGAAAGCAAAAAAAAAAGGAACGAAACCAACATAAAAAAAGCTATTATTTTTAATTTCATTTTATGAACAAAACTGTCTCGACTCTTGCAACATGGAAGTCATCTTTGGTTTATCATGCTATTATTTGTTGCTAGTTTTTTATGTCGTCATTAAACCGTCTTACTTTTCGAATTTAACCCCTTGGTGTCCAAACCGCGATTTATCGTCACTTCAAAACCGTTTCTAAAACTCCCGACGCACTCTCGATTCAAAGCCCCGTTTGCACAGAAAAACCGCCATTATATACAACGGAGGTGTAATTCTGACTGAATTAGGCACTTTGGCACGCCTATTTTGGATTCATTTAATTTAATATCATCTTTTAATTACCTTAATTGATGTTTTTGTTGATCGTGTCGTCAAAATTGACGTGAAATTACTTTTGTTTGCTAAAACTAGACCTTGGTTCAAGCTGTCGTAACTCAACAACGCAACAAACGGCCACCATCTTGGTCACGTTGGAAAGCTGGGATTCCCCGATTGGCACGTGTATAGCACGTGATCACTATCGCGACGGGGCCAGTCGCAAGTGACGTCACGCGAAGCGAGTCAAGGTCACAGTCATTGAAGCTAGCACGTGCACGTCTATTTGTGGACAGCCGGCAGAGAGTGGGAGCGCGATGGCGGCCGTAAACGCTATCACCGATAGCGAATATAAAGTAGGAATAAAACAACTTTAAATTACTTCTACGTATTGAAAACGTAAAAAAAGGATTTCGGAAGCCGTAAACAACGCTGTAATGGAAGAATAACCAGAGGACCATCGTTTCAAGGTATCCCATGTACTGCAAGGGAAGATGAATAATTAATGAATATTTTCGTAAGCGCAAATTTACGTAGTCGAAATTCAACTTTTTTTTTAGTCATGAAAACCTAATACGATTATCCAAGTACATTTTTGTGCACTAATTTACAATGTAATTATTACATCTGCAATTTGTTATACACGTAGATCGATTCATTATTTTACGTCAATTTATTTTACCGAGGCATGCAACATGTTTACGGCGACATGTTTTTGTTGTGTTGCAACCGGTATTCGGCTCAATGTAATGGCCGGATCCGAATCTTGCCGGATACCGCATTATCCGGTGCCGGATCCGGCTATATCCAGACTCGGTCGATCCCTAAAAGGAAGGCACAGTATCGCATCATAAAATTCTCAAGAGATTCTTCAGTAATCTTATACCTGTTGCTGGAACGTGAGAACCAGAAGTGGTTTGGTAAAAATGACAGTTCAATCAAAATTACTAAATTACCAAATCATTCTTGCAATTTGAGCCAGGGTCAGTGTGATTTAATGACTACTGGCTCCAGTACTATCTGGTGCTACATAATGATACTGGTGAACATCTTGTTTTCAACTTTTTTTTTTTTTTTAGCAAAATCCAGATTCCCCAAAATGGATGGTTTTCCCCTTTGAATTACAAATTAACTTCCATGTTTGTGTACATAGACCAGTAGCAGAATTGGTACCGGCATTCATTTGGCTTGGAGATGAGGAGGTTATCGTTCTCTGATTACTTTTTCAAGCCTCCTGTGTTATTAGGCTATTTTTCTATAAAGATGTACGAAACTGACTTAGGATATTGTTCTTTTTTCCTAAGATGGTACAGGTTTTTAGGGGTCATTTAACAAATTTAAGAATAATGTACTGCACTGAAAAGTAATCGGATTAGTACAGTGAAAGGCAAGGGATCCGTTGGATACAGAAAGTATCAGTACAAGATATACTAGTTCAATATTTAACTGGTATCAGTAAACGTAGCATTGGCACAGGCTTATTGAAAACCTCTAACATTTCCTTCTAAAAGGTCAAAGTAAATGTTTCGACTTCATGCACCTCAGCATGTACATACCTTACTTTTCTTAAGTTTGCATACTACCATTTAACTTACCTTTCTAGAAAATGCTTTCGCCGTGATGACAACTCCTTCTCCAAGCTGAACAGGCTCTCCTGAAGAACTTTTTTGCCTGGAGGTGATGTAGTATCACAAGCAGACGAGCCTTGTGGCTCGTCTTCACCAGAAGACAACATAGGTGTGTTCACCTCGGCCACGGGCACTTGTTCTGCAGTACACCGTGAATCGTTCGTGACATTACCAGCATCTTCTGTTGGTGTGACTAAATCTTCCGGTATAACTGCGGTGTTCCGACCCTCACTTGTCGACGTGCATACAGCTGCGGCTTCCAGAGCCTTTGTCTCTAAACTAGCAGTATCACAGAATGAATCTTCCAAACATGGCTCTACAACAGTGCTATCTACAGTGGGCACTGGAAAGATATCTGGTAAAACACTATCACTTAACGGCTGTTGTACCCCAACAATCGGAACTGACTCCTGTCCACTGGTAGAGTCCTGGCCCATTATTTCCTGTACAGGAGTAATTAAAATTACTGGCTCAACATCGTTACTCTGATATTCTGCAGAAGCATCCACTGGCTGCAAACTATTTTCTGTCTCTAACTCTGGCAATGGCCTCGAGTCGAGTGAAGATTCTTCACCTGTCACTGGTAAGGAATTTGAGTCTCCCGCGACAGGCACAGGTTCACTATTATTATTATTATCGTTTTGGTTGCTATTATCGGTACTATTATTGCTATCACTTGCAGCACGACGGTTTCTGGATGGTTCACTCAACATTCGAGTTAGTACATCTGACATTCTTTGCATGAGACTAGTGTGTAAAGATGGCCGCTGACGAGTTTCTGGTCAATGAGAAAACAGTTTGTATTGTTAATGTTAGAACAATAATTAAGCATCAACTTTCAAAAATATTATACCTACCCTGAAGTTCACGCTCTGGACGAGCATTTGGCCCAGTATCAGACCAGTCACCCCGTAGCCGCAGACGCTTCATCGGAGGTGCGATGGCAGACTTTGCCGCTAATTCAGCAGCACTAGATGAATAGGCGGACAATGGAGATGGTTCATTGCCCTGCAAATAATATATTAATAATTTTAAATAACTTAAAGAACAAGTTGAAGTCAGAGTTTGGATTCAACAATCAGAACGGTACTCTCCCTACAAGTTGTTGGTCAAGAAGTGTCAACCAAGCACTCTCAACTAAATGCCTAACCTTTAGTGTTAAAACATGAGAACTTTGAGAAATCCAAACGATATCATGAAACAGAACCCCAAGAAAGTATACACCGATACTGCACAAATTTCTAACAGGGAACCAATGAAACATGGAACTAGTATAATTGAAGTGGTTAGCGGACTGCTAAAAGTAATAGGACGGGAATTTACAAGAATGTAACCCTAGTTAAATGAGGCTTTTACCAAGGATGCGTTCATTCCCAGAAATTGAAAAACTAACTGTTGAACATGGTTAATGGTTATAATTTTGAATAAGCAAAGTACGGTTTAAAACATGATTCAAATTAACTAGCAATTTAAAGAAATTTCTAATTTATGTGGCTGGTATTCAAATATCATAAACAACATAACTGAGCCTTGCAAATCATGGATACCTTGCTCGGCTGGTTTGCTCTAGAGTAGAGAGTTTTAGCGTATATTTTTTTTTCCAAGTATGTCTTTTAACCACAGTAAACATTGGTTATCGGCTTATGCAATGCTCAGAGAATCTCGACTCGGTTTCTCAAGCTCGATAACAGCCATACTTACTTTTGTTGTAGTTCAGCACGTTTCACTGCCGGACTTTAATCAAATGCATTACTATAAAGATGCAAAGCCAAGCAGTGAATACATTATTTATCATGATTTTGTATATTTATTGTGTCACTAACTCAAATCGCGGTATGACTTAGTAAGTGCCGTTAGCTGAAATAACCATCTTGTAGCAACCCAAATTTCACACACCTTTAATCGAAAAAGGTACAGGTATTCTGACGAATAGCTGACCAACATCTCGTTTGCGTCGGCACTGTAGACTAGCGATGTAATGCGATGGGGGCGGCTTTCAAACGAGGGGACCGTAAAACGTGTAAGGGCACCCAACGAGTTCCGGTGAAAATTACCTTTAAGAATTAAAAAATAAAGCAGTACATGAAATTCATTCACTGCAAAGCACTAAGCAACAATACATGATAAACAGCACAAAAACACAAAAATTTTAACTAGTGAAAATTAGTTTTTACTTACCTAAAATACTTACCTTCAGTAATATTGCTAAAACCACCTTTTTACGCTATTTACTGCTCGCTTATGAACTAAAAACCCTATTTTTTATGTTCTCTCTAAGCTTTTCTCCACTGCCGCCAGGTGGCGCTGCACGTCCTTACCGACGTCAGCGCCCCCACCAGCCCAACCGCATCACTTTCACGGGCACTGCGGTTCAGTGATTGCGGGGAGGCGGGCGGGTCCTTACTGAAGGTAAGTATTTTAGGTAAGTAAAAACTAATTTTCACTAGTTAAAATTTTCGTTTCTTACTTCCTGCAAATACTTACCTTCAGTAATATTGCTGAATTTGTCAGACAGGATGCGGGAATCACCACCCCAACCAGGAACCCCGGAGAACAAGCTTACTAAACCACACACACACTGCCACAAAACACTAATAAAGAACCAAAAGGCAACCCACCCACCAGGACCAGGTATCCAGCGACGCCATGCCCCCATAGAGAGGCCCATGGTCCCCAACCAACAGCCGGGTGAGTTAGCCCAACGCCTGGCAGTACCTCCATCTCATCCTTGAGAACCTAGCTCAGGAACAAGGCACACAAGCCCAGAAAACCGGCCCGCTCCACTAGAATTGCCGTAATGGAGCACAGCCAGAATAACACACTAAAACAAGGCACACCGACTCGGGCTTCACCCCCAGAAAGCCTGGCCAGCCACAACATGGCTTGCACCACCGATCCGCCCGCCCCAGGCCACTCCGGACCCCCAAGGAAGTACGCACAAACAGGGGCGGGTGGCGCAGGGAGCACGCTGCTACTGCTACGTCCAGCGGCGTCCCGCACCAAGAGTGTAAGAAATGTCCGCGTTACTCCAGCGAAATCCTAAACCTACAATTACCGTATTGTTTCAAAGCAGGTCCAGAAGAAATACTGAAGTACAACTGTACATTTAATAGCGACATTTCGAAAGGTACAACACTTGACCACATGGCTTAAAACAAACACGGCGTAAACAACATGACTGCAGCTTGCATCCCTTGCTGCCCGCGTCAACACCAGAACGCGAGTGAGCGTTCGCTCCATCCGAAACCGGAAGGCATCTCCCCACTAGGCTAAAGCGCTTGATCAGCCAGATACAATTCTCCAGGCATGCACAACGCATAACCACCGACCAGGCTTCCAAACACTCTTTCCTGAATTGGGGAAAGTACACTTCAGTTTCAGGCCTTTAACACTACCTTGACATATTAAACAACGACAAGAACACTGTAAACCCTCTGCTGGGAAGAACCATTCATAGTTGGCTATGACAACCCACACACTCTCCCATCCGTCTCACGCAAACACAATGATACAGAAGGTATAACATTACTTATGAGTCACAATTATAGAACACCGCTGAACATCGCCTATTCAACCGCCCTGGGTTCAGCCATTCCGACAACATGTCTGCACCATTTAGTGCAGACGGCACGTTATATAAACAGAAATATAGCTTTCGTAGCCAATCCCCCAAAAACATACATTTAATGGCAATGTGCCTTGACCTCAAGTTTCTCACCTCATTCCTAGCAAAGCGGATGGCAGAATGGGAGCCACAGTACAGTGGAGGTGTTGTAGCCAACGATGCCAATACCGAATGTGACACGCACTGTGTAGCCAGGCCAATACTCCTACAGCCGGAATCATTGCAATGAATCATTGCCCCACAAAACAGGCACGCTACCCAAGAAGACAATGTGCCCACCGAAACTACACCGGTCGACTCTACCGGCTGCCCAAGATGCAGCTACATATGCATACGATTCAGATCCTGTGACACTTGAAAGATCAATAGCATAATGTTTCGTAGTGACAGTACATCAGCATCGCAGTATGGTCAACAATAAGCGAATATGAATGGATGGAAAGGCATTGGTATATTGGGACAATATTATAACACCCAAAAGAATATCAGGCCTTGTTCTAGAAGCTACATACAACAAACTTCCTACTAGTGACCTGTATGGGAAATGTACACTTGTCTCATCTTCGTCACGCCTCGTTTGAACACCAGTACCTGCAGACATGAACTGGCACACGTACTGGTACACGCACCGTACACGTTTCATCGACGTCATACCACTTCGTGAGTTGCGAAAAGTAAGATTTGATGAATCACTGTCATTCCATCGATTCTTAGGAAGGCAACACCTAATAGGTTTTTTTTTTTTTTTTTTTTTAACCTCGAAAGACGTGAGTTCGAATTTGGATTCAAGCAACGTTACTACATTTGCTCTAAGAGTTGCGTTTCTGGCTAACAAAAGCAAAACATCCACATAAAACTGCATCTAAACCAAAATGATAAACACAGGTAAGTCCCAAGAACTTAGAAAATCCCATCATCACTAATGGCTTTTCAAGTTCCTCCCATCACAGTCACCCACTTTGGTGAAGACCATATACGGCTGTTTGCAATAGCCACACCGTACCATGGTGAACCTCAGGTTTGAATCCTTTGGGGATTTTCATGAAGGTTTTGCAATCCAACGTACCACACACTGGATATCCAAATCAACATTTGTCCACTTCAGAATGGATACCAATAATACATAAAAGAATCTAACCTAAAACGAAATTCACAACTGGGCTGAATACTCCATCAAAATCCACACCGCTTGCATGACAAAACCCCCGAGCTACTAGCCGGGAGCGGAAACATCTAACGCTTCCGTCGGTATTCTTCTACCTTGTATATCCACTTACATCCCCACTTCCATATCTATAGTTACATTAACACTGCGGAACATAATTCCATCTGGGGTGTGATAGTACACATCCAACCTACCTACCCTTTGCCCCGTCTGACGGACTACTACTTCTCTTCACCAATACTGATAATCTAAAGGAGCCAATTTGGGGGAGGAGCCTACACTATTACTACGAATGAATGGTCGTGGAGGAACTTCTTCAATGGTTAGTGGGCCTTCAGTCTTATCTTCGGCTTCTACCCTAGAATTACCATCCGATTCCGACTCTGTACCCGAACTAAGTCCCTTTCCATACTTAAATGTAGTTGAACTTAGACTGGGTTGGGCACACTCTGAGGCCTATACTGCAAGGACCTCTTCTCCCTTCCCCATAACTTAACCTCATCAACTGTTATGTTTAGTGTCAACGACCAAGTAAGTTTGGGGATTCCACTCTATATCCTACTGTGTCAACCGCATAGCCAATGAATACCCCCTCCCAGCTTTAACGTCAAGGGTATCCCTTCCCGGATTATGGAAGTGTACATAACACATTGCACCAGGTCTTCGTAATGTCTGACTGATACACCTCGATCAAACAATAATGTACAAGGGACCCCAAAGCCTAAGTATGAGTGAGGGTACCTATGCTTCAGGTAGGTGAACGTACATACAAATTCTGCCCAAGATTGCGTGGCAGAGAAGTCTCGTGAAGTATTGCACGTACCCCTTCTAACAACGTGTGGTTAAATCGCCTAGCGATTCCAGCCATAGCTGGTGAGTAGGCATTGGTTCGCTGGTATCTGATACCCGACCTACATAATCACAAAATTCCATACCTCGGTCCGTGCGAACATTTACAAAGTTGAGGCTAAATTGTCTGTCACTTCTGGCACGAAAGTCAACAAACGTTTGAAACGGATCGCTTTCCTTAGCGATGGGAAACACCCATGCATAACGAGAATAATCATCAAGTAAAGTAAGCACATATCGACAATTACCCAAGGATACCGTGCGATTTGGTCCCCAAACATCCATGTGAAGGAGCTCGAGGGGCTTCTTACTCTGAAAAGCACCAATACCCTTAAAACTGGCCCTAGTCGATTTGGTTACCTTGCAGACCTTGCACTGAGGAGAGTTAGGCTTCACTCCTAGTATCCATGTACCACCTTGGAGTTATGTAAATTTAACAGACCCAATTTACGCTGATGACCGAGCCTCGAGTGCCAGGTTTCCACAGAAACCGACTTAATTGGATTTAACTTCAACATGTACTTTAAAGTCCCCCTTCTGATTCATACTTAAGCCAAGGGAACTCTTACTCGAACCAGATGAACAAGCTACAGCTCCATTCACATGTTTTGGTTTGACCTTATGAGACAACAATGCATACACAATACAACTTGTTTGCGATTCGCCAAAAAAAATTGGGCATAGTGGCCCCGTGCGACCGCATATAGCGGCCAGACCCCAAAGGGCATCAGAATCACCCCCCCACTCAGCCTAAGGACCCAAGGAAGAGAAGACAGTCGAAGGCAAAAGGAGGGGACGGAACCCTACTTCAAACCCATAGTACTAACCGTCCAAGTTGCCAAACTCCAGTGAGACCATGTCTTGATGCACACCGCAGGAGCCAAAGCAGCTGCCATTCCAGGACCAAAGAAATGTAGAGGCAATAACGAATAATGTAAACATACCCTAACATATCATAAACACATAGGCCTATGGGCAAACGCCCATGGAGACACTCACCATACCGTCGGCGACACATGACGACTGCGCAGCGACACCTGGCGACGGATTTGTTTTTTTTTTTTTTTTAATTGGTCCCGCCGCGCCAGTGTCATAGCAGCCACGCTCACCGGTGACATGTGACACCCTCGAAGTGACAACTGGCAACAGAACGGCGACAATGTGTCCCGCTGCGTCAGCGTCATAACAGCTACTTACCCTGGTGACAACTGGCTACAGAACGGCGACGATGTGTCCCGCTGCGTCAACGTCATACAGCTACTTTCCCTGGCAACAACTGGCTACAGAACAGCGACAATTTGTCCCGCTGCGTCAGCGTCATAACAGCTACTTACCCTGGTGACAACTGGCTACAGAACGGCGACGATGTGTCCCGCTGCGTCAGCGTCATACAGCTACTTTCCCTGGTGACAACTGGCTACAGAACGGCGACAATTTGTCCCGCTGCATCAGCGTCTAGTAGCTACTGAGTGTCGCCGATGGTGCTACACGTGTTGCCAGTGGCGACAGCGTGGGTCCGGTTAAAAACCGCCCTCCATTTGCACCCCTCGGCTCAACCAGCGTTGCAATAATGTCCAAACGCGGCACTTGCAACCTCTTTTTTTTTTTTTTTTTTTGCTGGGATAGTCGGACCACGGACAGCGCCCGTGGCCGGCTTTTTACCACTCAGTGTAGGAACCGCACCGCTATTTTTCCCACCGGGAGCGGGAAAAACTGGTTTTCAACTTACCGCCACTGTCGGCCACTCACCTAACGCCCGCCATCGGATCGGCACGGACCTGCCTTGCGGGACGGTGACAACTCCACTGGCTCACTCTACAAATCACCATCTGCATGAAAAAAATGGTATTTCAACACGAACAACATCCCGGGGAAGAACGGGAGGCAACGACGCCTCCGTAACCAGGAATCACAAAAGCTTCATTCTCGGCCG
>JAHWFP010005439.1:0-10544 GCA_023313725.1 Lithobius niger | reverse complement strand
GCCAGTGTGCCTCTGCACACTAGATTTCAGGCGGTAGCAGTTCGAGTGTCTTTCCATTTGGATATTACTGTCTGTTGGGTTTATTTACCACCGGATGAGGTCTTTGGGGTTGGTGACCTGGAGGACCTGTTTCGCCAGCTTTCTGCCCCGTTCCTCTTGCTGGGCGACTTTAACAGCCACTACGTCCAGTGGGGAGGACCTAATACTGACAACAAGGGGAGGATCCTTGAGGAGTGGATGCAGAGGGGGTCCGTTTGCATCCTGAACGATGGAGCCATGACACACTGTAACCTGGCCAGGCAATTGGTCAGCGGTGGACGTAGCCTTCTGTTCGCTAGCCATCCCAGTTCATTTCACTTGGGCTGTCACTGCCAATCTGCATGGGAGCGATCACCTCCCCATTGTGTTGTCCACAACACAAGGGGGTTCTGTGGCCTCCAGGCCAGCTCGGTAAGCGCTTAAGCGAGCTGAGTGGTCGGCCTTTGCTGGGGCTGCTGTATTTCAGCGTGCAGTTGAGGATTTTTCTGATGTGGATGAACTTTCCACTCATTTCACTGATGTGGTCCTTGTTGCTGCTCATGCTACTATCCCGCGTACGTCCACGCAGCCGAGACGAGTTCCTGTTCCGTGGTGGACACCAGCTTGCGGACTGGCCATCCAGGCCCGCAGGCGTGTATTGCGTGCATTTACAATGAGCCGCACTACTGAAAACTTTGTGGCCTTTAAACGCTGCCGTGCCCGTGCTCGGTATGTTATCCGTGAGGCTAGGCGTGCTTCGTGGTTGGCTTATATTTCGTCGATCACGCGCTCCACGCCTTCTCGGCAAGTGTGGAGGAAGGTGCGCCAGATCTCGGGGAAGAACGTGCCTTCCCCGGTGTCGCAGTTAAAGGTGGCGAATTCCGTGAGCACTTCTGTGCCGGGTATCGCCGATTGTCTTGCGTCTGCATTTGCGCGGGTCTCGAGTGATGACCATTATGGTCCTGGTTTCCTCGGGATTAAGTGTAGAGAAGAGGCTCACTCTCTTGACTTTCGCTCCGATGGGCTAGAGGAGTACAATTTACCGTTTGCCTGGCAGGAATTTGTTTCAGCTTTGTCCAAGTCGCATGACTCCGCCCCGGGGCCTGATGATGTTCACTATCAACTGTTTCAACATCTGCCTCTTGCCTCCCAGCAGTTCTTGCTGGGGATGTTCAACCGTGTGTGGGCAGAGGGCTCTATTCCAGCAGCGTGGAGGACAGCAGTGGTCATCCCGATTGTAAAACCGGGCAAAGATCCTACTTCTCCTTCCAGTTATCGCCCAATCGCTCTGACTAGCTGTGTCTGTAAACTTATGGAACGGATGGTCACTGGTCAGTGAGCGGTTGGTGTGGGTGTTGGAATCACGGGGATTCTTATCTGCGTCCCAGTGTGGCTTTCGACGGTTTCGGTCGACTATCGATCATCTAGTTGCCCTTGAATCGGATGTGAGGGAGGCTTTCCGCTTGCGTCAACATCTGGTTCAGGTTTTCTTTGACTTGGAGAAGGCTTATGATACGACCTGGCGTTATGGGATTCTCCGTAATCTCTATAACTATGGCTTGAGGGGACAGATGCCACTGTTGTTTTCCGCTTACCTCTCGGGCCGTTCTTTTCACGTTCGTGTCGGGGCGACGCTTTCCCGCCCGTTTGTCTTAGAGAATGGTGTGCCTCAAGGTGGTGTTATTAGTGTCATCTTGTTTGCTATAGGGATCACCCCCATTGCTCAGCAAGCTGCTGTTCCCCAGTCATTGTTTGTCGATGACTTCGGCCTGCGCTTTCGGGCAGCTCGCATGCAGACCTGCGAGCGGCAGCTACAGCTGGCGATTAACAAAGTCCAGACCTGGGCGGTCAGTAATGGTTTCCGGTATTCTCCGGACAAGACTGTGTGCGTCCACTTTTGCCGCCAACGAACACTGCATCCAGATCCTTGCCTGTACTTGGGACAGGCAGAAATTCCTGTTGTCCCACCGGCACGTTTCCTGGGTCTGGTGTTCGATTCCAGGTTATCTTGGCTTCCACACTTGCGTCGGCTTAAAGACAAGGCTTTGCGGGCGCTTAACATCTTGCGGGTCCTGTCGCGCACTTCATGGGGTGCTGATCGCACTGCCATGTTGCGCCTCTACCGAGCCCTTGTCCGCAGCAAACTTGATTATGCGTGTATGGTCTATAGTTCGGCTAGTGACTCGACTCTCCAGATGTTGGACACTGTGCATCACAGTGGCCTGCGTGTGGCGACTGGGGCATTTCGAACTTCTCCAGTTGTCAGCCTCTATGCTGCGGCCTCGGAGCCACCTTTGGCCATTCGTCGGCGACAGCTTGCCATTCAGTATGCTGTGCGTTTACGTGCTGTGCAATCCAGTCCTGCTTGGTCCATGGTTTTTGGGCCAGACTTGTGGGTCGGTAGTCACAGGGTGGGTAAGGGTGATTTCCGCGATAGGCTCCAGCAGTTCTGTCAGGAGATAGCCTTTGAAATGCCCTGCGTCTTGAGGCTTGGGAGAATGCCAGTTGCCCCTTGGCTTGTCCCAAATGGCAGTTTCATTTTCGCTCTGGCGTCCCTCCTGAAGGGTTCCACTCTACCAGCAAGATACTTACAGGAGTTCCGGCGGCTGTGTTCTCAGTACGCCGGTTATCAGTGCCTGTTTACTGTTTACTGTTCGAAGTCAGACGTTGGCGTGGCGTGTGCTTGTGTGTGTAAGGGAGTTACGGTTGCCCATCGCCTTCCATCAGGCTATTCTGTGTTTTCTACAGAGCTTTTGGCTCTTGGTTTTTTGATTTTTTTTTTTGGCTCTTGGTTTGGCAGTGGAATGGATCCTTGACCCTCAGGGCATGCATTTCATTTTTTTTAGTGATTCCATGAGTGCCCTGGAGTCCTTGGCGAATTACAATCCTCGAAACCCCTTGACACAACGTGTTCAAGCTTTGCTTTCCTGCTTGCCTGGCCAGCGGAAAACCGTGCTTTTCTGGTGGATCCCGGGCCATGTTAGGATAGCGGGGAATGAGCAAGCTGATTCTGCTGCGAAAGAGGCCCTTTCTGGCCCTCTCGGTAGGGATCTCAGCCTTGTTCCCTCAGTTGCCTTTCCAACTTTGCGTCTGAGGTTACACGCTTTTTGGTAAACCTTGTGGGACAGACAGGACGGTAATAAATTACGGGCCATTAAAGGCACTGTCAAGGAGTGGCACTCGGCGTGTCGCTGCAGTCGCCGTGAGGAGGTTGTGTTGGCCCGTTTGCGCATTGGTCACACCCAACTTACTCACTGTTTCGTTTTGCGGGGGTTGACCCTCCTGAATGTTATTGGTGTCGACGGCCGCTTACTGTCCGGCACTTACTTGTTGATTGTCGCCATCTTGATGGTGTTCGTGGTCGTTTCCGTCTTCCGCATGACATTGGGCGTCAGTTGGGCGATAAGTCTGTCCTCCTGTCCGGTGTTTTTCAATTTTTGCAGGAGGTACAGATGTATGACAAGATTTAGATTAGGGGTTTGAATAACGTCTCTGTAATGTGTGGTGCAGTGGCAACCCGGACCACTGCTCTGTGACTGAGGTTGGTGCTAATGACCAAGTTGTCGACGCACCATTAAGCCTCAAACCCCCCCCCCTACGCATTTGGTAGAAAAGCTATCGTCTATTTTGCTGACAGGGACGAGGGACGTTAAGTTGTAGCGATTTGGTTTAGTTTTGAAGGGGGGGGGGGGAAGTAAGTTTAGTTTTCCAAGCGCAGAGGTCCCGGGCCCAACGCTACGAATCCTTTGGAAAGGGAGCGTATTAGTTTAAACAAAAATAATAAACCAAGAACTTAAGAACTAATGATAGTCAAAATTATACCAAGGCATGCTTCAGTTTGCAAAAGTATTGGGTGACATTTATTTGGGGTAATGAGCTGGATTGCTCTATAGATTTACAATGGTGATAGACATAGCAATTTAACAAGACAAGAAAACTATAATTGAAATTAAATAAGGGGACAATATTAAATGATGAACAGGTTGGCGTTCCGTCGTCTGACTGAGGCAGTAATGAGAGTTGCGTAAAAATACGGAGATTGGTGCAGCAAAGCCAACTCACGGCAAAGTTTCAAAACATGGGCCAGCTACTAAGTTGAAACAACCGCTTGAGAGTAGGCCGTACTTAGGCGCAATAGCCCGACATCTCGCAGTAAATGCTGACGTATTTAAATGTGGGTTTAACCATTTCTAGAGGCTAGAGTGAGTCACGCAGCTATATCCTCGCTACAACGAAGTGTCGTGGACGCTATGAGCACAAAATGAGAAATGGACAAGAGTTAGCCAAGTAATTTTCACTGGTGTTATACTTTAACCAACCTAGGGTATATAACAGGTCTTCAGATAGTAGAACATCATTTCCTAGCTCGCAATAGAGCGTCGGTGTTAAGTAACAAAATTAAGGCCAAACCTCGTTACAACGTGGTTAAGTCATTCCAATTGCCTAGGGCGTCAACAAACGGAGTATCAACCGGCTTGGTTGAAAATAAGGCTAAAGAATAGCAAGTTCGGTTACCTTATTGCATGCGGTGAACCACAAAGAAGCTCCATCGTGCACAAAATGGCCATCTTCTATGGAAGTGAAGTTGAAGGACAAGAAAACCATATACTTGTAGTTGTAAAATGAGACACGGCAGCCCACGACGTGAAGAAGTCAAACCATCGTGTTTTGTGACGTCAGACCCCGCTGACGAGGAGCGGCAGACAAGAGTGACGTTGTCTATTCTCAGTCGATGAGCCAGGAACACTCCAATGAAAAAGGAACACGGGTATTTAACGGGGAATGAGAATTAGCATAACATGTGACGATTAATAACTAACGCAAGATTATTAAACATGGCGTAATATTACATTAGGTAAAATAAATTACCACGAAACAATATGCGAGTGATCAGCCTCACAATAACCTGCCTCAAGATAAATCAACTGCAACAGACATTTTAATAAAATCAAGGAAGATCGTATCAAATACTTACCAAACAAGCATCACCGAGACTGAAGCGAATTCCGAGCTCTCAGGCAAAAGAGTTCAATTTGTAACGTTTCTACCGCAAGATGCAATATAACCCCGGTGCGACCCCGAAAAAAAGTGTCCCACTTTTTTAAATATCTAGTACCATCACAATAAGTAATGCAATACTACCTAAATAAGTAATCCAATGTTAAATTTGAAGCAAGGTGTTTCATAAAGTAGTACAAATTTTATTAGAGAACGGGTAAATAAAATTCGAAAGCGATCAAGCCACTCAAAGAATTTAAGGAAAAAATTTTCAGTACGCTTGCGCAAAAGTACTTTGTAAATTTTTCAGTTTTTAAACCACTAAAATAGCTTCCACTTTAGCACCATACCAAGGAAACCATAATAAATAGTTTATACGAAAGCCATGCAAGGCTTCACACGTTCACCCCAGCGAAATGCCTATCAGTAACTTGTATAGGTACGTATCCCAGCATGACAAATTAATTGGAGTTTTGTGGCAACATCAAATATATTAACCCGACATGAAGCTAAGAAGAAATAACAAAAAAAAATGAGAAAAAAATCAGGGAACGAAAACAAAAAAAATAAACTATGGAAAGAAAAAACCACAATGGCAACACAGAAGATCTTAGCGGTTATACAGATCCAAAATCACACCCTCGGGACTATTTATTGTACAAACCGAAAAACATTAACGGGGGGAGGAAAAAATGTACCTTCGGATTTCCTTAAAAATTACACTAAAGACCGGTTATGAGATGCATGCAAAAAGCAAACATACCAACTAGGACCTAGATACTTCCAAGGGAAGATAAGGAGAAGGTGGGGAAAGTTTACAAACGGAAATTTATCTGGAAAAGGGAAAATGGGACAAAACGAACGCTTATAAAGGATATATAAACGTAATACAAGAAACTATGCCAAACCAGCACTGTAACCCAAGCAGTAACATTATCAGATGATCAAGAAATAACCACATAAGACAAAGTGAACCGGTACCAGAGACACGGTCACAAAACTTCATAGCCATTATGGTGAAAGAAAAAAAGGAAAAAAAAAAACAAACAAAACTACAGAAATTTTAGTAGCATCAAATAAATCTTATAAGAGAGCCCTATCACTCGTCAGTGCCATCCCTAAGACCAAGAAAAAAAATAGCAAACTAGACAGAAAATCCAATCCTACTTATAATTTTCTACTCACTCCAAAATTTTAACAACTAAGAAAAGCCTGAAAAATCAAGGAGGAAACTAAAGGACACCGAGTTATCATAAAAAAGCCCAGTTAAAGAAAAAAAGAAGCAACTAAAATCAAAGATCCGACTTCCAAAAATAGCTAGATTACAAAGAATAGCAATATTCCTCAGTCATAGGATAATAAGACGTACAAAAATTAAAAGAAATCAAAATAGAAAATACAATAACTCACAAAATATTTTGAAGAGAGGGAAAAAAAAATTATGAAAAACGAAAATGTATGAAAGGGGGTTAATGAGAACTAGATTTATTTATAAAATGGTTTAAGTTGAGAAAAATGTGAAGTCCCAGGAAGAATTTTTCCTTTGACCGGATCCTTCAACCTATAAGTTAATGGAGTTATGACTTCATGAATGAGGTAAGGACCCTCGAATTTGGGTGCCAATTTCTTGTTAAAGTCCTTAACTTTATTAGAGATGACGTGAGTACGGCGCAACACTTCATCACCAACTTTGTAAGAATATGGTTTCTTACCCTCATCAGCCCTCGCTCTATTAAGATCTTGTTGATCATGCAAAGATTGCCTAGCCAAAGCTATTGCGTTTGACAATCTGCCAGACATTTTAACAGCCCATTCTCTCGTCTTTTTATCTAAGGGGCCCATGATTTGAGGATCAAAAGTCCCAGGAATTCTCATTTCTCGACCGTGATGCGAAAGTGATGGACTGAAACCAGTAGTACGCGAGGTCGAAGCTCGCAACGCCATCAGAATCATGGGCAAATCCAAGTCCCAGAATTTATGTGAATTACCCATTCTTGCCCGAATCAAGTTCTTAACGGAGCCTATGAGTCTCTCCGCTTGATTACCCTCCGGCGAATAAAAAGAGAGAAAAGTCTGTTTAATGCCAAACATTCTTGCCAAGCAGCGCATCACACCATTGAGGAAAGATTTACCATTGTCGCTGACCAAGCGTTTACATTGGCCGTAACGAGAGAATACCTCCTTCACGAGTATTTCCGCGACCGTCACAGCTTTAGCATCCCGCATAGGAAAAACTTCCGGCCACTTTGTTAGCGTGTCGAGGACTATAAGAAATACTTATGGCCACGGTTAGAGCGGGGGTAAGGACCTGCCACGTCAATACAGTAGGTATCGCCAGGAAGTTGTGGGATCGGAGCAACACCCATGGCGCCACGCAATGCCACTGGATTAGCTTTACACATTTGACACTTGGTACATTTCCTTATAAAAGACGAGACATCTCTAACCATTCCAAACCAGGTGGAATGACGTTGGAGTAATTGAACAGTTTTAGCAACCCCCAAGTGCTTAGAGACTGGACCCATATGAGCAGCAACAATGAGGCGTGCCCTCTCTGGAGGAGGAATTAAAGTACAAAACTGTTCTTCACCTAATGATGTCTTAAAAGTACGCCCAATAATGCTATTATTAATGGAAGCATTATAGGAAACGCGCCTTGCTTTACGACCCAGAGGGGTAGTGGGAAAAGCAGTGCCGTCAACCAGAAATTTCTTCACTAGACGTAAGGTAGGATCGATTTCTTGTGACTCACGAAGTCTATCAATATCGTCATTTCCTAGAATGCATTCGGAAGTCATCAAAGCATGCCTAGATAAACAGTCGGCAACCGTGTTTGAAGCACCTGACTTATACTTGATGGTAAAATCAAAACAAGAAAGCCGTAATGCCCACCTTGACAGCCTACCAGTAGGATCCTTTGCGCGTTTCAACCACTCCAGTGAAGCATGATCACTGTAAACAACAAATTTATTGGATTCCACGTATGGTCTAAATAATTCTATGGACCATAGAACCGCAAGAGCCTCACGTTCCACGGTACTAAAACGAACCTCATTACCCCTAAGTAAACGACTTGCATAGCAGATGACGTTAGGACCTGCAGCGCCCTCTTGTGACAGTATCGCGCCAATACCAAAACCAGAGCTGTCACAACGAATCACAAAAGGTTTTGAAAAATCCGGTTGAGCTAAGATTGGAGCAGTGATCAACCTTTGTTTCAAAGTCTCAGAAGCGACCTGACATTCCTGGGACCACACAAATTTTTTGTTAGATTTTAGCAGGGAAAAGAGTGGTAAAGCAATTAAGCTATAGGAACGAATATATCTCCTAAAGAAACCGGTCATACCAAGAAAAGATCTAACCTGTTTCAACTTAACAGGAACCTTAATTCTAGAAATGGCTTCCACATTTGCTGGATCTGGCAGAATACCCTTTTCCGATACAATGAATCCCAAAATTCTGGCTTCCGGTCGACACAAATGAAATTTATCAACGTTAACCGTAAGATTAGCGAAAGCTAACCTTCCGAGGACGAATGTCAAGCTTCTTAATATGCAGGCCAATTTCCTGGGAAATTAATATTAAGTCGTCTTGGTATTGAAAAATTCCTGTAAATTCATTGGTTCTCATGAGTTCGTCAATCATTCTTTGAAAAACTTTTGACGAATTAACTAACCCAAACATCATGTAAAGCGGTTCATAAAGGGAACCTGGCACAGAAAAGGCTGCTAGTCGACTAGATTCAGCATCAAGAGGTATTTGATGATATGCAGAACGTAAATCTATAGTTGTGATGTATTTGGGGTTTTCTAACTGGCTCAAAATTAGGTCAACTGAAGGTAATGCGTAAGCGTCGCCAGGGGCGTAGCGAAGCCTTAGTAAGTAGGGGGGCGCAGGCCAAAAAAATCCGAGTATGACCCAAGATTTGCCGACTTACACCCCAAATTTTTTTTAGAAACTTTATTTCTACGTAATGGCCAAACGATCTCGGATGCCGCACAGAGTAAACTGGAATATAAACGCATTCCGGTATTTCTCTCTGTAGTATAATTTCATCAAGGACGCAGAGGTTTCGTTTGGACAAAATGCTAATGAACGAATCGTTATAATCGACGTGAATTTGTTAGTAATGGAAGAACAAAAAAGCCGGGGGCGGGGCTTTTCTCAAATTTTGGACGACCTTTTCGTTTTTTGAACTTTTTTGGGACGTGTTTTCTTTGCGTAATCAGTGTTACAGATCCTCGAAGAGCATTTGAAAAGCCTTTGTTTAAAGGTTTTTGCTTTTGTTTTTATGGATTTTCTTCATAATCAAGACATACGCTAATGTGTCGCCTGCCAAAATGATAAACGATAACACCTATCCAGATAAAATAAATATGAGCATGGCACCACTAGACACGTTGTGTCTTTACAGCTGAGGTAGTTTGGCTGTTTTCAGGCATTTTAGGATAAATAACAATGCGAGAGAAAAGGCTGAAACTTCTTTGATTGGGAGACTTTGGTCGCCTGACAACATAAAATTCACTGTTAGTGGACACAGCTTAATGTTTTTCTTGTTGAAAAAACGACGTGTGTAACGTTGGTATTTGCCTAATTACTAACTACTAGAAACGCTTTTTTTTGTATCACGAAAATAAACTCTTTCATGCGGTGAATAAAGCTGGATCTTAGCTCATTTTGCAGGTATTGCAACGGAGATGTGCCCTTTTCATAAGGCCTCTTCTAATTGGTCAAGTGGTTCAGGGGTTAGGGACCTCTAAACGACCAAATTGATCGTTTTATATTGTTTTAAACAGTGTTATTATGCAACAATAACAAGGTCTGCGGCCTTATTATGCAACAAGGCCTTGCAGTGCTGGAAACACCGGTTCTCGTCAGATCACCGAAGTTAAGCAGCATTGGCTCCGATTGGTATTTGTGTGGGTGACCTCCTGAGAATCCATTCCGGGTGTTGCAGACATAGAGCCTTAGGGCTTCGTCGGGCAGATTACCGGGTGCGGTTAACGCTCGCTAAAACCCTTTGACCCTTTTGCTTATGCAACAATGCCAAACTGAACTTTAAATAAATCCGTGCGTCTGCAATACTAATAAGAAATGATAATTATATGAAAAAACCCTGACTGCAGCCTTCAAGATGTAACGAAAGCCAACTAAACAAAAAGAAATGGACTAGAAAACTAGATTATTGTTTCCATCTCATAATTACTAAGATAAAAATGGATTTCGTAAATTTTGACCGAAAATATCTATCTACCCCAAAACAAAAGTTAAGGATTCCCGTCATACTTGTCGGTAGTGTGAAGTCGTGATATCAAAAGCCAAGCTCTTTCGCCAAGCTAATCTCACCGACTAAGACTTCAAACATAAACTGATATAATTGAAAATTGCACATTTAGCAATTTTCAATATGTTTCATTTAATCTTTGAACTACTACTCGGTGGGATTAGCGAAGTACCGTAATGGATTTAAATTCAAGGTAATTTATATTCATTAAACAGCTCAAAAAAATCGAAAATATGTCGTAATG
>JAHWFP010005434.1:6118-20624 GCA_023313725.1 Lithobius niger | reverse complement strand
CCCTTCCAACAAAAAAAATTGTACTTTGGTTACTTAACTCTTTCCGAACAGATTAATTTTAAATTAGGCTTCAGTTGGAAACGATTTTTTTCGGGTAAGCAATTTTGATGGAACTGCTTGGAATTTGTGGAAATTTTCCGAATCCGTTACCGATACCCTGGAATCGACCGATTCCAAGGTATCGGGATCTGCACATCACTATGGAAATTTAATGCTGCTTGCACCTGGATTACTGACAGCGTAGTTAAAACATTGCAAAGAATATTGGAAACACTAAATGGCCTGTAAGCAGATCACCGAAATTTGTTAGTGCTGATGTTACATGTTACATTTTTAATGGTTCGCTTGTGTATAGTCTAGGCCGAGTTAGCATTTTGTTGCATTTATTGTTTAAGGCATTTTGTGGGCAAGAAATGAATAAAAAGTAAAAATTAATTATACGTAATAGTTAGGCTGCACCAATACAGATACTGGATCGGATCAGTATTGGCAAGTTTCGCTGAAATATGGATAATAATGGACCGTTCGCGATTATGATATGCGGTTTGTGGCGTTTTGCTCCAGTGAGTATTTTCCTAGTTATCTTTAATTGTTGGTTACTATTTTAAAAGTAGAATTTGCAATTACTGGACTCTTGAAGAAATTACACTGCTGATAAAAACCTAGGGATTAATTTTGAATTTCTGTACTAGTATCGGTAAAATTTGTTAAAACTGGATTGGTATCGGATCTGTAAAATTGGTATCAGTGCAGCCTTAGTAAATAACATTGTTTTCGTAACAACTAAAATGCTACAAAGCAAAATCAAGTCATGGCATTGTTTTAATAACGCGTGGTAACCTGCGTAAATGTTACTGCTTATCAACATTGATAACAATCCCCTACTCCTCTGTTCATTCAGTAAAAGTTTCATTGTTAATATCTTTGATTGTTTTATGGCCAAACTTGTTGTCCGCCTACTGTAGTCATTTTACTTACTAAAAAGGATGATCTTTATTACAGCACTGTCCATGGGCGAATTGATCAAGTGAACCAGGTCCTCGAGTTAGACAAACAAACTCACGGTGCGGCACGATATACAGCCTTGGACAGGTGGACGTCTCAGCTGTCTAGTCTCCATCAGGCAATTGTCAACAAGATGGCCTAGTTGTGCTTTATGCGTTTTGTACAAATGTGAGGTTCGGTACCAATGTTGGCAAAATGTGAAGTTGGAGCAAGAGGGCGCTCAGACATAGCCACAAGGACAATTTAAAGCAATCCTTTGGATAACATTGATGCCGGGATTGCTATCGAAACGGGGGACTTGGCACGTTGTGAGTGCTTGTGATAGCTCGACGCAGCGAACTCTCGGGACTCGTTTTCTTTGAGAGTCAGTCCTACATTGAATATTTGATGCGTAAATCTACGAGGGAATTTGAGCGTGCCGCAAGACATTCTCAGTCAGCAGAACATTAAATCTGATTTTTTTTTTCTTCTTTTTGGTTTTTTTTTAATGAGCTGCTGTTAAAAAATTTGATTCCACAATGAAGTTATAAAAAAAAATGACTGGGAATGTTGGGTCATTCATCTTGTGATATTTCATCATACGTCATCATTTGCATTAATCGTTGGTTTCGTTTGTTTCACTAATATCGAAAGCACTTTTAAAATTGCTACAGTGTGGCATGGATTAATTTAATTATGATTGGTAAAATAATTTCAAAATTTAAAAGACTTATTACAGACTTATTGCTGTTTTGAGGCATTGCTTCCAGCCCGAATGAAAATGTTTAGGAGTAAAATCTTCTAAACTGAATGTAGAACTATCGATTTGGTTGGATGAACACCAGTAGGCAAAAGAATACAAATTACATGCAGTGCTTTAACAGTTACTCTTGTCCTTAGCATATTTATTGCCCAGAATGCCATTCATTTGCAGTGGCATATCCTTATCCTTCAAATCCAAGAGTGGATGTTTCTTGGGAAATGTCCATGTTTTCTTTTCCAGCCAAGGTATACCTCAAGTATGGTCTTGACATGCAGCTAAATTTCTCGTTTATTTGTTTGTACCAATAGGCCTTTAGCTTTCTATACAACGTAACCACTGTACAGTCACTGCGAATACACTGTATTCTCTACATTCTGAAATAAAAGAGCCGTCATAGTTCTGTTGCATTAAGCAAGTTGAATGTAATTTCTTCAATTGGCCAGCAGCATTGAAAGTTTAGTGTTGCGGCTTGTTTTAGTACCGGTTTGTGCTAGCTACCATAGCGTGTCCTAATGTTTACTATGTAAATTCGCAGCTCAGTATTTTCAGTTTATTTAACTCGAAAAATCATCGCTGCAGTTCATAATATGAAAATTTCGATCTGTTATGAAAATAACATAAAATTCGATTAACTTCACATCAAGGACGGCAAATTTTATCAAGCAAATTTTAGATATCCCACAGATCTCTTTATCAGGCTTTGAGAATTTTCTGGCCTTCGACGACATCATCTGCTTTTCCGACTTGAGCGCTCGGCTTTGGCCGCGATTGCAGTAGTTAGAAGTTACCTGTGAATTCCCTAGCTACGTTACTGTCTTTAGGAAATTTGTATAATTTACCTGAACTTGAAGTTATATTAAGGATCGACTGAATACGAACCAGATCTGAAGCCGGAGATTCCGCACAATTATTAATATCTAGACGATTTTTCAATAACTTCGCAAATTTTGGGCACTTTCAATATCCAGTACACCATTTGAAGCATTTTTTCGCCAGCTTTCCATTGGAGCTAATTTCAAATGGCTAGCATAAACCGACGGAAACCGCAAGTGGAAGACTGCGAAAATAGTTGTTGGTGGTGGAAAAAAGTACGATTGGCTCGGTTTTAAAAAATTTTAATTTTTTTTTTTTGCCGGATGCGGAATGCTGTGGTGTGCAATGCTGTGGCGTGCAATGCTGTGGCGTGGCAATGGTCTAGAGTTGGGAAATACGCCACCGCTGAGAGCAGTTTCGGCGAGACCGCCGTTATTTGACGATGCGAAAGTGATTGCCCCAAAATTGAGCGAGATGTTAGCTCAGGTGTAATTGAGAGGGTGAAAAACGGGACTGTAGGATTTGTATCCCCATTTTTTTCTGTGGCGAAGCCAGACGGATCGATCAGTATAATTTTGAACCTGAAAGGCTTGAATGAATTTGAAGTGGTAAGAAAGTGCTACATGGATACACTACCGAGGGTAGAGCATTTACAGCCAGGGTGGTGGATGGCTACCATTGATCTGTCTCGATCGTATTATGCAGTGGTAATAAAGGACGGTGCACGACGATTGTTAAAGTTTTCTGGCAGGGTTGTCTATACCGCTTTTGTGTGCTGCCATTTGGTTTGGCTTCAGCCCCCGGGTACTTTTATGAAACTTATGTCAGTGGTGAGGCGCTTCTTGCGCCGGGCGGGTGTGTTAATTTTTGTATACCTGGATGATTTTGCAATGATAGGTCCGTCCGCAGCAGGTGTGCGGCGTGAGGTGCGGAGAGTGTTGGAAACCTTGCGGAAGTTAGGCTTTTTCGTAAATTAAGGAAAGAGTGTTCTGGTACCGTCGCAAGCTTTGCAATTTTTGGGAATGATGTTGGATCTAAAGTCAGCCCGTTTTGTGCTGCCACCTGAAAAACAGGCTCGTATGGTGCAATTGGTTGTGGTACTGCAACGGAACCCGGTCACTGTTGTTAAGGAGCTTCAAAGGTTGTTGGGTCTGACGGAAAGTTTGTTGTGTGCCGTGGAGAACGGCAAGTTGCACACACGTTGGTGGCACATGACCTGGTGACCTGGTGTCGTGCGGGCTGCACGTAGGAAGCCTCTTGAACTGGTGGGCAAAGGCTCTGAGCCACCCGGTGGTAGCAAAATCATGTGTCTCAGTGGAGGCCGCAGTAGTGGTGACAACGGACGCTTCGGACATGGGCTGGGGAGCGGCCACAGGGGATTTGCAGGCGCAGAGAAGGTGGCAACCCAAGGGAGGCTGCCTTGCATATAAATGCGAGAAAATTATTGGCTATGCTAAAAGTGCTAGACGTTTTTGGAGACCTGGTCAGGGGACGGGTCGTACGAATCCTTTCGGATAACGTGGTGGCTGTGTCGTACGTGAATCATCAAGAGGGGACGAAGTCCGAGATGCTTAATGCCATCGTCCGTAGCCTAGAGCAGCGTAGAAGTCAGTTGAATTGTGTGGCACAGGCGGTATTTGTGCCGGGGAAGTTGAATGTGACAGCGGATGGTCTGTCTCGAAATTTCTGGGACAGATTTGACTTCCGATTATGTACTGCGGCGTTCCAGAAGACTTGTAGGTGATTTGGGACGCCAGATGTGGACGTGTTCACATCAGTGGCGACAGCCCAATTGCAGCAATTTGGATAGTGGGGATGCTGCCCAGGGGCAGAGTTTGTGGATGCGTTTAGCGTGAACTGGGGCCCGTTCTTTCTGTACGTTTTTCCCCCGTGTCCTTTAATTGGACGTTGCGTAGACAAGCTCGTCGTGGATCGAGTAAATGTGCAGTACTGGTGACACCGGACTGGCAATGTGCAGTTTGGTTCGTCCGGCTGTTGGCCTGTGCCATGGCGGGACCGTATCCCTTGCGGAGCGCAGGGGCCCTCCTCTGGGACCCTTACTTGGACGCCGAGGTGGCGGATGAGGGGGCCCCTGGGTAGTCTGGGGTGTAGGTACAGGATGATTACCAAGTGGGACCAAGGTCACCACAGCCATCTTCGGAGCGATTCTTCCTAATCTATCCCACTCTTACAACACATTGAGGAAGATTCTGCGAAAGAGAAATGAAGATTCTCCCAGAGAATTTGTTCTAGCCAGGAGAATCTAAGTTCTTTAAGTCGAATCTGACGATACTGTGTTACAAAACAGGGCCCGCCCGCCTCCCTGCATGGAATCGTACATTCACAGCAAGAAACGAGTGAGTGGACGCGAACAGGGTAAGGGGAAGTGGGATAGAGGTGGAAGTGACGCAATATTTTGCATAAATGGCTGCGTTAATGATGTAAAAACGCGCCATAGGGGAAGGATCCCAATCTTGTAACACAGTTTCGTCGGATTCGACTCAGAGAGCGTAGATTCTCCTGGTGAGAACCAAGTTCTCTGGGAAAAGCTTCATTTTTGTTGCAAGTTCATTATGATGTCTTGTATTTTTCAAAATAAGCCCCTTAACATTTTTAGACTGCCCTCATTTGTTGATTTGATAATTAAGAGATATTAGCAACCTCTGCATTCCCCACAGAACAGCAGATATAAAAAAAAACTATTCAACATAATGCAAACTGAGCAGAGATAAACTATTTGATGAGTAATCATACACGGCGATAAGATATATATGATTGAAGTCCTCTCCCCAGCAAAACTAAAACTATTAATTTCTCCGTTTCTATTCAATATATTTAGACCAAACTTGGCCAGATAGTTGATAGCAACTTTTCCCAACTTTACACCGACTTTTATGCAATTCCGTGCAAGAGTAAACGTAGGGAGCGACACGTAAATATGAAAACTGTTCACGTGTTGTTCTTGTTCTTGGCTGACCAGTTTCAGAAAAAACTACTGCACCTACCTAAAATCTGAAACATGATCTGAGCCAAAAATTTCCCTGGGCTTCAACCTTACAAGGACCACTGTTTCCATTGGTCGATCCATTCCAGAGTTACGAGACCCTAAACGATAATTTTGATTGTTTTAACCATTGTATTTAGGGAACAATGCCACAAAGCAAACTCCAGATTCGTTCTTCGTGCACGTGTTATGTCTTTGCTAAAAAGTTGATTGTTGAATGGTAAAATGAAAGAATCGGTGTTTGAGCTAAACGCATATATTTTTAAACCAAACTAAGCTGCGTTGTTAATTTCGAGGCCGAGCTAAAAACGATAGAATTGCATATTTATTTCGCAGATGCAGGCTTTCAGAGCTGACTTGAATTGTTTCAAAGTGGCCAGCAACAATCGACTGCATGCATAAACCTTTGTAGCGTGACACCATAGCCGTAAAAAAGGTACATGGATTACAACAAAAACGTCAAGTGTGCTGTAAAAAGGGGTTATGTGATTGAATTTTCACTTGTTAAAATGCACAGGGATAAAAATTTATAATTTTTAATTAAAGTAATCAAATGTACAATTGAGAAAGTTGCATCTGTTTAAGTGCTGTTGTGCTTTACGAATCATGTATTTAAAACGTATAGCACAACAGCACTTAAACAGATGCAATTTTCTCAATTGTACATTTCATTATTTCAATTAAAAGTAATAAATTTTTATCCGTGTACATTTTAACAAGTGAAAATTCAATCATATAACCCCTTTTTTACGGCACACTTGACTTTTTTGTTTGTAATATGTATGTTTTGCATCAAATATTTAGCATATTTTCATTTTTAACAGCTCTCTCAAACTACTGCTAGTCTGGAAGAGTCCACGCTGGTTAGTTATGGTTGTTCAGATCCTAGATCGGTGTTGGTTGAAATATAAATCGCGGGATGGGGTCCGCGATCGGTTTGAAAATCTTCGTCCGGTGCTCCGACTCGGTGGCCCTTTCGAGTTTTGTGTTTCGTTTGAAATGCTGTTTTAAAGCCTTGAACTGCTTGGAGAACTGGTCCGGGCGATGCTGAGTTGTCATGGTTTTTTATTGACGGAAAAAAATCGCTCGTCCACGGCAACCCAAACAATCATTCCATGTCAACCCAGACACACGTTAACAACCCTTGAGAGAAGGGAGGTGCTGACGCATGTTGGATTGACTGTTGCCGAGTTGAAAACGGGAAAACCTAACGAGAACGTGTGTTTGGGGACGAGAATGTGTGTTTTGGTTGACGTGGACGCGAGTTTGGGTTTGAGTTGTGGGAAAGCTTCGATGATTCGATGCTGAACTTGGCGGCAGCCATCTGATAGTAACCAGGGTGTAGGGTAGGAAGACCAGATTCGACCCATTTCGCTCTAGAACTAGCAGTTCCCTAGTTACGGTCGGTTAGTTTTAAAATGAGCTTGGTGGCGGCATAGGGCACACTCGGGGAAGCGAAACCCGACTCGTTTCGCTCTAGGAGTAGCTGTTCCTGAGTTACAATCGGTTAATTGTAAAATGAACTCGGTGGTGGCGTAGGGCACACTCGGGGAAACCAAATCCCGAACCATTTTGCACTAGGACTAGTAGTTCCCGAATTGGGGCCGGTTAATCTCAAAATGAACTCTGTGGCGTGGGGCACACTAGGGGAAGCCAGTAGCAGTGAAATGAACTTTGCAGTAGCCCAACAGAAGGAGAGACCGGATTCGCGAGTTTTGGTCAGTTATTTACAAAATGAACTCTGTAAATTATCCGGGGAGGCCCACGCGTAGGGTACAGCCTGGGGATGCAAAATCCCAAACGGTTTTGATCTAGGACCAGTGGTTCTCGAGTTACTGGCGCGGGTCAACTTGCCAAAAATGATGGTACCTGACTTTCGAGAAGGCCCACACGTAGGGTACAGCCTGGGAATGCTAAATCCCGAACCGTTTAGCTCTAGGACCGACGGTTCCCGAGTTATTGGGTTGGGCCAACCCCAAAATTCGAGTACCTGATTTCCGAGGAGGCCCACGCGTAGGGCACGGCCCGAGGATGCCAAATCCCGAACGGATTTGCTCCAGGACCGACTGTAACCGGGTTATTGGGGGGGAAGTCAACTGAAGAACTTGAATTTTGGGTGGGCCATCAGTTGGCTGGGACCCCAGGTGGTGTTCTTGAAAGGGTGACAAATTTCGATCCGTTTTGCTCTACGACCAACGGTTCCCGAGTGATGGGCATTTTGAATAATTTCGTAAATTGAAACTGGACCCCCAAAGTGGCGGACTTCAATATTAAGCACCCCAAGATGGACGACTTCTATATGGGACACCCCAAAATGGCGGCACTTCCGGTTCCTTTAAAGACCGGAAGTGAAGTTATTCAAAATGGCAGGCCGGATGTGACGTCAAGACTTCCAAAATGATGGTCTTCTCCAAGACGGCGGCACTTCCGGTTTACATGGGTGGCCATCTTGTGCGTGTGTGTGAGTTCACCAAATCGTATTTTCCTACTACCAAGAATTCTACCCTATAAATTCTTGCTACTACTCAACTTCAATTGTTGTGAAGACTGAGTGTTGTAAGTGGAGTACAAGTAGCAAAAAACTTAAAATTTCCTTGTTTAAAAGTAGGAGTACAACTTAACATTTCATTGTTAAAAGTATGGGAATAACTTAAAGTATCATACCGCCTGCCTTTTAACCTTCCGCCTGCCTCACAACACCCACGCGACGATCACACCCGCGTATTTACCACAGTTAACGGTAGCTTCGTTCCTCGCAACGAAAACGTAGCTACTGTCTCAATTGGCATTGCGCCTAATAGTCCAGCCAGCGTGAACCCATTGATTGTGTCGTCACAAACCGGAATGATTCTCGTATTTTAAAATCACAATTTATAATTTTCTTATAAAATTTAAAATTTATAATTGTCGTATCAAATTTAAAATTTATAATTGTCGTATAATTTTGCTTCGGCGATCTTTTGGAATAATTAATTTTAATTTTTATCGCATTAGTTTTTTAGATTTTTGATCTCCTGGTAATTATTAACAAATTAGTAGATTCACACACAGATGAAACGTCATGGTTATTGTAAGCGCGCAATGCATCATATAACTTCGGGACGAACGTAAATAAAGTTCCCCTATATTCAACAGAAAATCTAGACGCCACATTTTAAAACGGATTTTTAGCTAGGGAATGACTGACGGTAAGTAAATAAATAAATAGTAAAAGTAAATAGTTGGTACTCTCAGAGACAATTAAAAGGAGCTAGAAATACATTTTTAAAAAATATTTTGTCCCTAAGCTTCGTTTTAATTTATGGCATAAAATCGGCAAAAAAAGCTTTTTTCCTATATTATCATGGCCAATAATCCGCATTGTTTTATGAATGAAAACAAAATTATTTCTGATTTTGGCTTCATTTAGTGGTTTGTGAGAAAACAAAATGAGATAATGTAAAAAGTTTTTTTTTTTAAACAATTCAAAAATCATTTTTGCGTTATTTGCGATTTTTCCAGTGGACTTGTAATGTTAAACTATAGGCCAATGTGGTCATCTGACATTTTTTAGATTTTTTTCCTTTTGGGATAGTGATTACGTGGTTGAAGATCAACTTTTCCACACTATAACAATTTGAAATTTTAAAAAAGCATTTTTTTGATCCACTCTAACCTCCAGCATGCTCTGTGTTGTTACTTGAGAATAAGGTGAACTAAGACAACAATGCCAAAACATGTACTGATTGATCGCTGGCTCGAGGGCATAAAAGTGATCAAATTGGGTTCGTTTCATGTGCTTAAACACAAATTGATGCAGTATGGTAATAAAATGCGTGTAGATTGACTTGATTTGATTTTATTCAAGCGAGAAATCGGCCCGAGGCCACACTTCCCGCATCATAAATACACCATAGTACACAAGCAGCCAAGCGTATTGAATTTGACACACACACCTCAAACCCAAAATCACCGGGCAATCACCGAGTGTATGTAGCCACACTTTTGTAACAATAGGTCGATGCAAGTGGTTTATTGAATAGTTATTATCCCCGAATACTGTCCCCAATGACAATTTTGCAGTCTTGTCTGCATTTAGACGAAAATCCCTGATGAGAGTTAAAAATGCTTCCTTTTATCACACCAACGTACCCAATGCTAGCTGGATTCAGGTACCTTAAAAGTGCCGTACTTGTGCAGATTGGTGGCCATCTTTATTTTCAGGATGCCTGACTGCATAGGGTCTTTATTTCAGGATGCCGTGTTCTTCGATCATGACTGATGTTTTTGACACGATTATTCATGTTGTCACCTCTAGATTTGAACTTTAGTGATGTGTGAAGTTCATTATTGTGTTGTTCCAGAACTTGCATTGTGCTTGCTCGTTTTCTATGGCTTCGAGTCAGGTGAAAGTTACGACGACACCAAATAGGACTATAAGATGCATGCACTTCAAAACTTTGTGAACTAGACATTCATCAACTTTGTTGGTTGTGCTGTTCCTGGAGCCCAAATATTAGGCCTTGTGCAATGTGTTTCCTTATTCTTCTGGAACATGGGGCCATAATTTTGCCTGAACGTGACGCTTCTGCTACCAACTTCCCACAGTCAACTCCGAAAATCAAGAGGGGAAAGCCGGCCAAACATGACACTAATGATGTGCTTCAACGCCCAGCAAAAAGATTTCTCCCGTGTGTGAAACAGTTGTGAAGCCTTCGCCTACTATTTCTTCCGCTGTCAAGCATGATGATGTTTCTCGGCAAGTCTCAACTTTGACCCGATTACAAACCAATGTCGACAGAAGTGGTTCCCCCAACGCCGAATCAGTGCCCGCCGCTACCATTACTTCTTGTGGCCTATAATGAAAAACTTGTTCCAGAGCCTCCCGTTACTCTATCAATGCTCCATTCATGGTTAATCAATCATTCCAAGTTTATTCACAACAAGGCGTCGAAAATGGATGAACTATAAAAATGCCATGCCTCAGCCAACGTCCGTCGCCCGCATGCTTGGGATTGCCGCCCGTCACCGAGAAAACCATGCTTGTGCCAACCTTTTCCAAGGACGCTGTTTTTTCACACCTGGGAAAAGAGTGTTCCCCGATAATGATCAGCCCTTAGTGACTAGTTCCACATCGGACTCTGATGATCTCGTTTCTTCTGAAACAATGATGATTTTATTTCTTCTGAAACAAAATACAATAAAAGTCGTTAGAAGTCTAAGAAAATAAATATTCTTCATCGTCCAAACGGATTTCAGATCGACTATCGACTCCCCTTCGCTTCCTGTTATGGTTTCCCACGTCTCTTTGCTTTTGGCTGTTCTCCCTTCTCTTTAAGAGGTCCCTTCGCATGGCTATTTTCTCCCGATCAAGCTGAACTCCAGCACGGCACTAGCGATGAATAGTGTTGCTGTTTCTCACTCTGCCACCAGTCCATGCAAGTCTCACTCGGCGACCCGTTTAGATATATTCCTCAAGCCAGCTTACAAGACAGCCTGCAGTCTGTTCAGCTGTTCCTCAGATTCCATCCCTTCGTCGGTCCCTTCACCAAAACGGATCCTCTCGACTGCTCAAGTACCTTCGTCCCCAGGAGCCCCTTCATGTCTCCCTTCGTTGCCGCAAGTAGAAGCTTTTTCTCGGATTTGCGCCAATCTTCAAGCAGACCACCACCGTTGGATTTCTTCCCTGTTACGGATGATATTTCCCAGCTTGTTCGTCGGTCTCTGCCCGGATGCGTAACACCATCTAGACGCTCTCCGTTCCTTTCGCCGGACCGATGCCTTTTGCTCCCATTGCCGAGCCAGCTCCCTTCGCCTAACCAGGTCCCTTCACTAGTCTTGCAACGTTCTCCCAGGCTATGCCGATTTGTCCATGTTGTGCCCTTCGCCTGACAAGCTTCTTTTGTAGCCAGTACCTTTTCGACTGCTAAGGCCAAGCAGGCTTCTTCTAAAGAATCCAAGTATCAAAGGGATGCCTCTGCTTTCGATTACAAAAAGTATGTCACCTTTGCGGAACCTGAGGAGGACGAAGACAACCTATCCGTAACTTCTGACACTGGGGACAGGAGCTTTACATCTGCCCATGGAGATCATTGAGCCGCTCGTCTTCGAAAATGTCTAGACCGATAGTTGTCTTCGTCCACCTGAAGTCAACCCAAACTCTTCTAAAACTGAGGACTCGAAACAGACCTTTGCTTTGAACCCAAGAAGGGCCCTACAAAGAAAGGCCTTCCCCAGTCTTCCGTTTTCTTTGAAGGAAAGGTGACCAGTTAGAGCTTGAACCTGTCAGACCTCTAGCTTGACGGATTGTGTAGTTTCTTCTTCAATGTAACGGGTAAAGCCACATACCCCACTTAGATTGCCCCCTTCGATGAACCCAACTTCCTTCTGATCTCGGCTCCCCTGGAATTTGGTTTGACGTTGAAGATTACCAAACAATTTCCCATATCTTACCGCAACTTTGAGACTGGAAAATATCCAACGAATGGGAATCGGAGCGGTATCGCACTCTGGTCTCTTACACACTGCCGCCTAGCCTGCTTGGAAGCTTCTGGTAATCTACATGCGCCAGGGAAGCAGCAACTAAGAAGCTTGAAGATGCATCTATATTTCTCAAGAAAGGTACAGAATGTTCTACTGAAGCCATCCATTGGCAAACTTAGGCGGGTCGTCGACAGCACATTGCACCGCCATGACACCGTCCTTGCCTCTGCAAAAGGAGTTCACCAGAAAAAATTCAGGAACTCGTGACCATCCCGTACCACTAAGCTTCAAAAGGAAAGTTTTAAAATCGCCCGTTCTTTGAACGCCGAATTTAAGCAAGCTACAGTGCAGCACCTTAAGCCCAGCAACAGAAGAATAAGCAACAGCCACAGAAAGGAAAGAGGACCATTTCAAGGATGGGCGGTCCTTCAATGCATCATCCCTGCAGAAAAGGATCCCAGTGCCAAGGCGACAGAACCTGAAAGGAAGAATCACATAAAGTCCCTTGCGAAGAAAGGAAAGACTAACCAATATTAACATTTAAGACTCCCCGATTCGATTCAGAAGTCGTACTGCTTCGGTTGGTGATCTCCTGCAACAACACACAGGAGCCTGGAGTGAGATAACAACGACCCAAGACCAGTGTTTCACTCAGAACAGCACTGTCGAGATCTGTCAGGACTGGTCTAGCCAGGCTTTTACAGCCCAATCTAATTTTTCTCGTCCCGAAGAAGACAGGAGGAAATTGTCTAATTTTCGATATGAAGTATTTGAACTAGTTCATCCACAATGCTAGTTTCAAGATGGAGATTTGGACTCAATTCAAAACTCGGTCCGACCCGAGGAATTTATGCTGTCCATTGACCGTAAGGACATAAAGCTGCATGCCCTTCCCCTGAACGTGTTCCAACTCTTCCGATTTGTCCAACGGGAAAGTTTATCATTTTATTTATTTATTTAAATTAGTCGTAGCACCATAAGGCATTAGAACGACATCTAAAATAAAAACAACTTCAAACCCCCCCCCCCCCCCCCCCCGCAATACAACTATGCTTTGCAAGGCCCTTATTTTCGGATGAACCACGGGTCTGAGGATCTCCAGTCACCAAGCCGATTCTTGTGATTCTTCATTGTGAAGGCATCAGTACTCACGCCTATTCAGACTACTGTCTTCTCCGAAACAAAGACCCAAGAAGATTCTCATAGATCTGCAGACCACGGTGGACCTCCTGTTCAACCTGCGCTTCGGAATCAACCTGAAGAAGCCCCATCTCGAGCCTTTGAGATTTTTCATCTTCCTCGGGGCTCTGTGAACTTGAAACATGTGGTAGGGTAAAGTGGCATATGCTTTGAAAGGATTTAGAAAAACTGGAGGTTTATGTGCATTGGATCAAACTTTTGAAAAATTTGTGTGGGGGAAGTATATACAAATTTCAGTGGGAGGATAGTGAATTGGATTAGCCTGTAAGTAGAATTGAGGCAGGGGTGTCCACTTTTGTTTGTTGTTTATCTTAGAGAACTACTGGATGGACTATTGGATTTTGGTATCAGGAATTTCGAATTGGTTGAAGAGGGAAAGGGAGGAGATAATAATTCCAGGGTAAAAGCGGATCCAGAGCCGCAGGATGATTTTTCTAGGTTTTCGTGTATATTTTTCGTAATTTAAGTGCGATATTTTCCAAAATTTTGGTATTTTCTGCATTTATTTGCCTGGGAGGGGGCCGCAGCCCCTCGTTTGGATCCGCCCGTGTTCGGGGGCGTATTATTTGCAGATGATCTTGCTGTGGTTTAAAATGATCAGTCAGGGTCGCAGGCATTGTTAGTTAATTATGCTGGAAGGGGGGAAGTGATGTAGATGGGTGAAAAATCTGGTTTCATAGCATTTAGGGTTCAGAGAGCAAAGAATTTAAATTCAACAGTAGAAGAAATAGAACGTAGTAGCGCAAAGAAATATGGTTGCTTAGAAATGGCTACTAATGGTTACTTGGCTGAGGAGTGAGGAGCATGATTATTTATCAAAACATTAAAGCGAAAGTTATTAAGAAATGCGACTAAGGTAAAAGCAAGAGTGAGATAGGTAAAAGGGACTATTACACACACGGCTTTGTGGGGATATAACCAGAACGAGATTACGAGAATTCTAAGGAAGGCTGTTGCAGCCTCAGGAGCTACGTTTCTCAATGATGTACAAGTTCTGGGGTGGAAAGAAAAACAACTGGAAAATGTTCAGGATGAAGTGAGTGGGTGGGCTTAGAGCAAATCACTTTATATCACAAGAAGCGATACAGGGTGATATGGGTGATACGGGGTGGAATATGTGGTCAACTGGGTGCAAAAGGATACTAAATGAATGAGGAGAGCCAGGGAATCTTCTCTGAAGTTTGGCAGAGCATCAGATTGGGGGGGGGGGGGGCAAGTTAATCTAAGAAATTGACAAGGGGAGTTAAAACCAGTGGTAAAAGAGAGGGTGGAAAAAATGT
>JAHWFP010005433.1:0-10348 GCA_023313725.1 Lithobius niger | reverse complement strand
AGTTCTAGGGCAATATCCATGGGCAGCCCATTAACAGTGCGAGTTGTGGAAAGGAGGAAGGCTAAGCTTCTCCCAACGCATCCTTTGGGGATATTAGATGCCCAGATAAGATATGAATCACTCCTTTGTAGGACTGAGTTAGCTATGACGTGGACTCCCCAGTCCATTACATCCTTTTGGCACTTGGCCGCTTGTTTCATCGGAGTAAGACATTCCAGGAGAATTGCTTGTCTTGAAACTTTTCGATCATAATGCTGTTTTCACCGCTGAACTATTGGTCCAAGGCGGAGAATTCCATCCTCTAACTCTCGTTGGGATAAGAACCGCTGTTGGTCTTGACAAACACGAATCAAATTCCATCGATACCTCCTCTGGGAGCACTTCGGATTCTTCGTAGGCTTTGAAATTTTAGCCTTCGGGGAGGAGAAATTACCCGGTCCAAAACAGAAGTCACGCTTACTGGTGTCGTATCTTGATATATCTTTTCCCATTACAAGGGGTTTCCTCCTTCTCCAAGTACTCCCGACGACCAGTAGAGAGAGATTCAACGTTCGCGATTCTGGGAACAAACTAGGTGTCGGGACTTCATCCACGTTGGCATACGTCAATTTTGGAGGATTGTCCCGATTTTCCGAAAATTGAGACGGTTGTTCTTTGCAGAAGCTTGCCGGCAGATAGCACACCATCCTCACGATGTTCTCACACTGTTGTACGATTACATTCATCTTCAGACACCTAGCGTATCCGACAAAATCGAAGTAATTAGGTAGTTATATCGTTTTAAAAGTATTTTCTACATACAACTTGCCTGCTGACATTGTGGAGTAGTACGAGGGGCCTAGATCAAATACCCATTCAAAACGTTTCTCCATTCGCAAAACTTCATCCTCCAAGTGATTCAGAACTCGCATGGCATACACTTACCACAAGGAAGGATACAATAACCCTAAATTACTCTCAGTCATGCTCAAAGCAAAAGTGATAAGGAGCTTTGCTGGATGGACAACAAAGATGGGGAGCCAACCTAACACTCTTTTTTTCTTTGATTATTGGGCAAATGAGCATTAAATAAACGATTTAAGCTAGAATTTTAAAGTTAGTATTTTCAGAAAACTGAAAAATATTGGAGGTGGAATTAAGGGCTTGGCTGCTTCATTAATGAATCTTAGACAGTGTGTCGGCAAAAAAAAGGCCGTAATGAAGCGAAGAACCGAGACGGATGGAGGCCCATAGAAAAAGGTTCTTAGAAACAGCACTACAATCTAATACCTTTAATCGTGTATCAAAAGCCCAGTTGAAGCTAAAGCCCACCCCTTAAAATGATGTAAAGTCAAAATCATGAAATAGTGGAGTTAACGCCCACCCCGCAAAGTGTTGTTTTTCTACAAAAAAATTGCCTAAAAGTTATATGATGTGAATAAAGATAGTACTGCTTGCTATGTTTACTGGCCCCCCTCTCCCTCCCTGTAGTAATAGTGGACTCTTCCTTTAGCTCCTAGCACCTGCACAAGGCATATCTGACCTAAGCCTACTCCCTTCTTCACAGCAATTAAATGGATGTAAAAATTGGTCTTTCAGAGGATCGTTCAAAAGCTTCGAATTTTCTGTAATAGATGTCCAGAAAGGTTAGAAAATTAATTGATAATGCTTAATTTAAAGCCCACACTCCTATTTTTGCCAAATTAACTGTATAAGCCCATGGGCGTTTAATCCACGATTTACGGTATGAAGGGTAGCTTTTTCACTCAACAAAACTCAATTTTTTTTGGGGGGGGGCTTAGCCTCTGTACGCTTTATCATAATCTTTTCATTAAGTAATAGGTTAAGTAATACCTACCTATTCGACTAAAGAAGCAAATGTTCAGTCAAACGAAAGCATTTTTGCGCCAAATATCACCCCAAAACACATTAATACCCTATACAAAAATTATTTAAAATGACATCCAACAGGATTTTATTATTTCAAAAAGAATTCTAAGCAAAGGAAAAATAACGAAGACACCGTGTTTAAAAAAAAATGGCGGGGGAAATTAAATCGCCCGGAAAAATAAACATTTCAAAACACCAATGGCAAGAATAGCAGAATAGCTAAAAAATATTATAGAAAGAGATTAATACAGCATTCAATTGAAACACTATAAATTAGTGAACAACACGACCATGCTTAAAATGTCTACTGGGCAAAAAAGTTATTATTTTTTAATAGATTCCTGCAGGCTAATTTAAATTGCTTAAGTTAAAAAAATCACTGCACAAAGCAATACGGCGCAGCATTCCACCACATTCACCACTGTGTGGACCCCACCATTTCTTCTTGAACTATGGCTACACTTAAAACTAGCATAATGTCACCACCATTTGCATAATAATAGCAAACGTAATAACATTTCAGCAAACTCCGAGTTACCCTAAAATTTTATAGAACCAACTGATAGACTGAATACTATACAACTAATATTTATAAAACCAATTATTTACGATGAACACCAATAATCCAACAGATAGGGGCAAAATGGTTTTATAGCAGCAAGCAGAACATGCATCAGTTAGAATAAAATAAGCTGGACTTCCACGTTAGTTCATTCAGAGGGAAAGCAATAGCAATCATCAGGTACAGAATACCTCACACACTCAAAGGCTATCAATCGCAAGTTTTCTGTTCAGATCATGGCTTCTATGTTTAGTACCCATAGCCACCAACCACCACCTAGCGTGCCACAACAAACCAGAAGTCGTTAGTCATATGTTTGCAGCCAGAATAGTGTTGTAAGGTTACCTACACGATCATAAATTGGTTTCAAGAGACCAAGCTAGAGAGACATTGTGGTTGCTTCCATCTTGTACTGGTTTTACCTGTAAACATGCTACGATTAGAGAAGAAGTATCTACAAGCAGAAACCTACTTGCAGATGCCTATGCCACCAATACCACTACGGTGTCTCCCAAAGAAATTATTATTGAATAAGGATCAGTTTGGTAAGCAATTGGTGTTTTACAGTGAAAAGCATACAGGGTAGGAATAAAAAAGACCAACTAACGAATTAAACAAAAAAAATGTCTGCAGTTTTTTAAATACAGTATTGACAAGGTGGTACTTCTTTTTATTAATTTGAAAAAGGCTAATTTTTACTTATTTTTTGGTCTGTAATATTGTGGATAATGAATGCACAGGACAGAGAGCTTAAAAAAATGTGAAGCAATCTACTGATATACATAAAAATGTAGTGGTAAACATACAAATAGTTTTTACCTATCCTAAAATACTTACCTTTAACGTTAAGCCATTTTCGTTTTGAAGGCTCCATGCCCCAACATTAACACCATAATTTTAAGGCAACATATACGCTCCCCATCAGAACGGCACTCTGTATTACGCAACTCGTTAATGCCAGCCCAACGATCCCCACTTCATTTCCTGATTGCAGGTTCGACGAGCGAGGGTTGGTAAGTGGCTCCCTAAAGGTAAGTATTTTAGGACAAGTATAAACTATTTCTATGTTTAAAACTACGTTTTTACTTGTCTCCTAAAATACTTACCTTTAAATTTAAGGTATGTTTGTCCAATAGGATGGTGAGAGGACAAGTCAAACCCTGACCCTGTTGCAATACGTTCACACAAGGAGTACGCACAAAGGTAAGAAAAACGGGACAGTAAGAGTGGTACTAATCGTCCCCTCCTCTTCATTCAACTGCCTATCTTAGGAGTCGAGCCGCCTCATTGCCCAGACTATCGGCAAAGATGAGGTCGCCATCCCACAGACTTCCAGCAGTCACCACAACATTCCAAAAATAATGGCTGATGAAAGTAGTCCTTTCTTCCATGTGAATGTGCGTAGGATTACCTCCAGTGGTGTCCGTACCGCAGATGCTCATAATGAAGCCAGGGCACACAGTTCATGGGCCGAACAGAATCCAACGGCTATACTGCACTCGCATTTGAACCGCCAGTTGGTTTATTTCCTGGCTGCTGCATTAAATTTGCCAGTGTTAACATTTGGAAGATTACATATGAAGGAGAATATGGGGCAATTAGTAAGGAACTGCCCCAATTAGGATTGTTTTAACTATTAGTCAATTCAAGCCAACATGGACTGCGAGCACAAAGGGGAAGCATATCCACTACACAAGATGAGTAAAAGAGTAACGCCGAATGTTTCAAATGTCCTAAAATCACCATCAAATAAGCCTCAGTGTCAGATTTCATCAACTGTGCATACATCGAACTAAAGGCACCAACTAAGAATGGTTGTAGCTCCAAAGTAAAAACTTGCTTCAAGGTGCCTAGCCTGTGTGGCTGTTCTTCTGAACAAGGATACATTTACACCGAAATCTCAACCCTCACAATTCCCTCATTTCTGCAGAAACATACGGACACTTGTAGGCCAACTCTGGTCAGTTGTTGAAAATTTTAGGAGTAACCTCATGATTCTTTCCCCTTCTCTAGTCATTTAGTTCAAGTCGAGTTTCATCTTCAACCTGTTTTAATTCCTTAACATGGTTGTTTGAGCTGTATTGCAAAATCTTAAGTACTGTTCTTGAATGACCAGTAACCAAGCACGACGAGCCTAATCCTTCATGTCACCAACATTTTAAGAAGTTCTTATTGATGCCAAAATTCTCCTTGTAGAGAAATAGTAGTCATAAAACCTACCCTTTTTTTCTGAAAATCATTAACCTCTAGATCTGTGCGTCGATCCAAAATGCAGTACAAACTATTGTATTACGATTAATTAAATTTGTGTGTGCTAAAAACACGGGCAGGGAAAATCTGGCTGGAAACCAGACCCAGTCGTCGGCCCCAGAAAACAAGGTGCAGGCAGTGGCCCGTTTCTCCTACAGACGGTTGGTCGACTGAGAGAACTTTTTCAATGGGACAATGAGCTGGAGGAAGTCGCCTCTCACAAAATTTGTATTAGTGGTAAGATTCTCTATTTGACACATAATTTCAATCCCTCGGACCATAATGGCAACCCACTGTCGGTATAGGTGGTGAGATGGGTATCATCCCCCCCCCCCAGCCTTTTCTCAAAATGTTTACAAGTGTTTAGAGAAGATGGTAAAAAAAAATGATAAATTGGCCGAGTGAAATTATGCCAAAGAATGAAATAATTGCCTTCTCCAAAAACTTTCATCTGTAGCCAAAAATAAATTTGTTGTATAGCATCATATTTCCTTAACACAAACATCACTGGTTCCCTGTATGAGCGACTAGATCATTGGCTTCTTGTTCAAAGCGTTCGCTATTCCTTTCCTCATGGATGACATTGTGGCTCACACACGAGTATAAAACCTACCATGTCACTCTTCACTGGCTACATTGTGGACTACGTAGGTTCCCCTCATGGGCGACTTGGTGGTGACGAATGGAGACCTTGGAATTTGACGATGTGCAACATAATTTTCCCACTAAACCATGACGACATGGTGACCTGGATAAATGATGACAGGGATTTAGGGGCGGGCCCACTTGACGTGGTGAAGCTTAACTATAAGTTGACATGGAGGAATGGCGACTTGGCGGCATTTACGTTAATTCTGACGTGTCATGGGGACGTGGCAACGTTTGTATTCCGTCACTGACCATCTGACGATGCGCAACACCATGCTACTCAACTCATTGTGCATTATGTGGGTTTTTGGCCAACAGAGATATACACTTGAATTTGCTTTATTACTGTTTATGTCCTTTCTGGATGGATGATTTTTATACATATGTTGAATTCCGGGGAATGAAATGGCATTCGAGTTGTAGCTTAACCTTCACTCGAATAGAAGATGTCACAGAGTGGATTTCCGGCCCTCATTAAAATAATAATTATGTCTGTTGGCACAGCTGAATTTTCCATGGGAGTTAAAACTTCGGCCAAAAATATATATCGTGTCAGCGTTCGTATCGAAACCGGGAGTGCAGACAATCAACTTGGGGTCTACTTGGTTAAAAGCACTGGAATGGAATTCATTTGCATTTAGATATCCCAATTTAACTTTAAGTAAGCGTTTATCAATTTTAATAGATGATAATAACGACTGAAGTCCAACACAGTATCACACAAGCATCACAAAAATAGTGTAATTTGATAATTAGTTGTAAATACAACACAATTTTACTTTATACTATGCATAACCCATCTACACGTCTATTTTTTCGTTCACTATGCATGTCAAAACTACAAAGTAGTAGCAGTCATCCACATTACAGAATTTTGATCATCTGCAAGGTTTGTTGTAGATTTTTTAAACAATATTTGTTACAAACACTTAAACAAAGGACAAATAAAAAAAAAAAGATACTAAAAATATAAGAATAATAAGGGTGCAGAAAACAGTCTTTACTGATACGAACTGATTTACGCAGCTGAAAATATGAAAAGTGAAAATGTGATGGAAATTTTAATATGGTCTGGTCTTGCTACCTGCGGAAATAAGTTATTATTCACAGCGCTTAATCACATTTAGCACAGCTTAATAGGTTGTACCGATGTTTTACTGCTGATTTTATTATGACAGTCCCTCATAGTGTTTCGGTAAACTATCATAACTATCATTTTTCAGTCCCAAAAATGCACACTTTCAAAACGAAGAAACAGTTAATTGTTTGCAAATTTTCGATAGTACCGCGACTATCTTCTTCACGCACTTTTGAGGTTTTTCATTGTCCTCCGGTTACATAGCTGATTCGTAGCTACAATTTGAAAAACGTTCCACACCATGGTGTTTCATATTTCATATTTACGGTAAATACGTAAGGCCACAGAGAAGGACGGTTTTCAAATTGTAGCTACAAATCAGCAATGTAACCATCGTTTTACTTTGAATGTTCGATAGCAAGAAATCTCCAAGAAATCGTAAAAATACGCTCAAATTAAAAAAATAAGTATACTTGTTATTTAGCGAATTTTCCATATGCTTAGTTAATACTCAGTATGGTGTTATTAACGGCCTCCTTATATGTGCTTGCTTCTGTCTTACGTTTTTGCTTGTGCTCGTACTTTTTAAACCGAATGGAAAAAGTTGCCCATTGTATTTGTCTAGTGACGCCTGTTTAACACTCTGTTTGTTCCACTTGTTCGAGAGGTGTGCTCCTAACTCGTTAATAAGGAAACGAATGTTAGGGTTTGATGGACCCTGTATATTCATGAGAGGTTTCCAATTGCCACACAATGCTGAATCGTGACAGACTAAGGTGTTCTTAAATGCAAAGCCCAACTTAGTATTAGATTACTAGAAGTGTTGTAGTTTGGTCCCATTAGATTATGTGCTCAGTACTCATGCGGTGGCAGTGATGCTGTTTGCTTTAATTTCATTTCTCACTATCTGACATGTGTTGTTTGACTCGAGTGTGGATACCATTTCGTGTCTCTCGTACGAATCGCCACCCACTGCATAAGTACGGAGTACAAAACCGAATCGGACCAATCTAATTCTTCTAATTATTTTAAGACAGATTTGCATTTAAGGGGACTTGAGTCACTCGCTTTTCAGTATTGGCTTTCGGACAACCTCTCATGAATCTACAGGGGCCATCAAACCCTAACATCCAGTTCATTTATAGCAACGAGTTAGGAGCACACCTCTCAATCAAGTGGAACAAAGAAGAGTGCTAAACAGGCGTCAAAAGACTAATACAGTGGGCAATGTTTTCCACGCGATTTAAAAGGCACGAGCAGAAGCAACAATGTAAAACAGATGCAAGCACATATTACAGTTAAACCTCGTTATAACAATATTATTTTCAAGGTTCTTCAAGCAACAATGCATTTAAAAGTGCCAAGATGTAAACGGTAAGAAGCACAAGTTGTGAGAAGCCTGATGAAGATAGGAGGACTGGCGTTTTAACATCTTTTCGTCATTTATGTCTACCGAAAATTTGTCAATTACAGTTGATGTATTTCCTTTTTTTTTAATTTAGCATTCCCTTTTGTGATTTCTGAATTTCGGACATTCAAAGTAACAAGATGGTTAGTTCTCAACCAACATCATATGCTACTGAAGTGAACACGAGCAAAGATGTAAACGGTAAGAAGCACAATTTGTGAAGCCTGACGAAGATAGGAGGACTGGCGTTTTAACATCTTTTCGTCATTTACGCCTACCAAAAACGCACCAACTTGATGTATTTCCTTTTTTTTAATTTGAGCATTCCCTTTTGCGATTTCTGAATTTCGGACATACAAAGTAACAAGACGGTTAGTGTTTTCTCCATATTCTACCACTGTATAGGTAAAGTACAGCAAAGACTAACTGAACGACTCAGCAAGTTTGGATATCTAAGCTAGCAGGGTGCTGCCGTGCGTCGGGGTTGACCACCTTCGGCAATAAAGCATTCGTATAGTTTCTTGGTACAAATCTTTCAACAAGGGCGAAACGAATATGGATATTAAATCTTTCAACCTATTCAACTGAGGTACTACTGACGAAAAATTGTTTAAATATTGTGCTGGAAGCTCCACAAGAGGGCATCACCTGAAGACTATGAAGCCTTCTGTTAACGAGTTGACATCTGAAAGAAATGCCTTTTCTGAAAATACTATAAATGTCTGGAAGAGTCTAGACTGCAAAAATTCTTCCTTCTAATGGACGAACAACACATTGTTTATGGCCTAATTCCGTGATTAACATACCAAGCGATCAACTCAGAACAAAATGATCAGGAAGCAACAATGTTAAACATGTCAGTTTTCAAGACATTCTGACAAAGATGACAATCGTTCCACGCATGCGCGTCACTTGACTGCACATACTGGTCATCACTGGCCTGTTTGCTGGGTGGAAAAGAAGGATTTTAACTATGGTCAGGAGAGTCTTAATCAGACAATAATACAAATATTTTAATTGGGAAGACTTTTGGGAGAAAAACTATAAACATCTGAAATAGTCTGGACTGCAAAAAGCCAAAGTAACGGTGTGTTGCTTCAAAAATTGCCTCAATAAATCTGAATTTCCCCCTCTATACTTAATACTTGTGGTCCGGCAACAATTAGTTTTTGTTGAGTTGTATACGCTAATAATAATAATAATAATAATAATAATAATAATAAATAATTAATAATATCACATGACGGCGGGAAAAGAGTTGTAATGGGAATAGTGGACAGCTAGTGTTTTTCATTCTTTTTGTTGGAATACATGAGCTGGTTGACAGCTATTATACTGCAAAGGACTATTATAAAACTTAAATAAGCAACCCTAAACACGAAAAAAATATTAAAAATACGGGAAAAGGATTGGTTGTGTGGGTGTGGTTCAACTAGACTAGGAAAAAGGAAAGAATAGATTGTCAGGGTAAGAGGAAGAGCTGGTTAGGTGTGTGGTGATGCAAGACGCAAAGGTTATGCATGGTGAATTATTCTCCAGGAAAGAAGAAATTATGAAAATATGTTAATTATACAAATAATTAAGTGGGCACATGTGGGCACAATATTTGATACAATAAGCCTCAATAAGCCTTTTGTGGTGGAAAGGAAATCTGAGGTTTGGTTCTTTCTCTGAGTGTACTTAACTGTATTAAAATAATTAGGAGTTTAACCTATAATAATAAAAAAAATAATCAATTGTCTATTTTGCTGCACAGAGACCAAACTGCAGTTATTTTATGTGCTGAAATATTTGCAAAGCAGCCTGTGCCGTGGCTCTGTTGAAATTATTTGCAATTCATAATTTTTATGTTATGTAGGGCAGTTACAGTACAACACATTTCTTCTGTGATGTACTGTAACTGCCCTACATAACATAAAAACTATGAACTGCAAATAATATCAACAGAGCCATGGCACACGCTGCTTCGCAAATATTTCACTATCAGTGCGTTCAGTAGTATGTTTAAGATGCCATAGCAATTGCAACAAAACGGTAATACATAACCTAAGAAGTACAGTCAATGTCAATTACTAGCATATTACACCTATTTAACATTTCCAGCGAGGACAGACACAATCGCCCTGGGTAACATTAAGCCACGAAAACACAACTCACCTCATGTCCAGAACCATGGCTAGATCCATGACAAGAGCCATGTCCAGAACTATGACCAGATCCACTTGTTAAAGTGCCCTGGTTGTATGAATGCTCCTGCCCGATACTATTGTCTCCACTTAAAGGGGTCGAGACATTCACCATCCGTTGAATGACGGGAGCGGGAGGGGCTTGGCGACGAGGACCAGGACCACCTAGCCAGAAGCAGAACTTGCTATAGTTTTCGTTTAAGCAAACAACTAATGTATATCATTCTCTACAAATCCTACAAATCCTAATCATACTTTCTTCTACAGGTTTAAGATTACAAGCCAGGTAAAGAAACTGAATGATTTTGCCATTCCAATCCCAAATCTGTAGGTTTAGTATTTTTTTA
>JAHWFP010005425.1:0-12597 GCA_023313725.1 Lithobius niger | reverse complement strand
AGCAACACAGATGGAAGAAGGATTTTCTACCCATATGTGCAACAACCAACTTTTACCGTCTCCAAACATTTATTGGCAGAAAGGTCTCGGTCAGAGCACAACAATATTCGAAACAATAAGCTGAATATTTCCAATCGTCGAGTTGCTACACATACGTGGAATGACATGGAATCACTTCTTAGTTTCAAACAACTATGTAAAGATCAGACTCCTTCAGTCTTTAGACATGCACGCAGCTTACATGTACGTAGCTAGATAATCAGACTTCCAACATTTATAGAGGTAAAATACAACTCCGACTTTGTGTCAGACAACTTACAGGGTTTGGTATGCATTTGAGTCAGCACAGATGGCTGGTTTTCCTTCAGACAGGATCTGACCTCTCTTCAACTGCAAGCCGCTTCACTGAAAGCCTGTCGTCTATTTTCATCCTTTAGCAAGCTACAGAAAATGGGTCTGTCTTTGGTCTTAACCTTTAGGAAACAACGAAGAATCGTTAGAATTCACACAAAAAATGGTTCTTTGTCAGTTTATGGAACTCTGTATAGGCCACTTCAGACCACTTTTGTGATTACTTTGGCTTTCAAAACTAATACATCCAAAGGATCTAGCTCCTCCTCAGTATTTTGGCCTTTGTGCTAATAAGTGTTTCCCCAGAGTGTCAGATTTCTCAGATTTTAGATACTGCAAAGGAGTATATATACGTTTTTTCAAGAATGCATACAAAGAGGTCTCATTCCTTCTAAACATTTAAAGACAAACACAAAACATATCTTTCTCTGCAGTGACTGTTCAGCATAGAGTATCTGGCTTCTCCTTAAAATACCCACAGTGACTGTCTGTTCATTCTCAATATATCGACCCAACAGAAAATAATATAATATGGCTCTTCCTTCCATCTAGTTTAAAGACAGCTTTAAAGGATTCTGTTCTTTAATGCAGGTGTGACTACTCTTTCCTGCAGAATCTGAGTTTTCTTCAGCCATAGGCAGCTGTAATGCAAGATCCTGACTCAACTGTTAGACAGCTGCAATACAGGATTTGGAGCCATCTTCAGCTATATACCTAGCTGCAATACAGGATCTTGGTTTCCTTCAGCCGTTAAGCAGCTGTAATGCAGAATTCAGCTCTTCTTCAGCCATTAGGCAGCTGCAATGCAGGATCCGGATTTTCTGAGCCGTTAGGCAGCTATGGGGTTCTCCTTCAGCCTTTAGGCAGCTACTGGGCCTTCTTTAGCCATTAGACAACTATAAAGCAGGATCCAAGTCCTCTCCATCAATTAGGGAGCTACAATATAGCTGTATTGCTAGCTCTAACACAGGAGACAGGTCCTAATTAGCCGTTAAGCAGCTACAATACAGGATCCGGATATTCTGTAGCTCTCTTCGTATGCCATTTGGCAGCTATGCTACAATGTAGGATAAGGAGACAGCTACATTACAGGATTGTTGTTCTTTTACAGCCATATAAACCTAACGTCCTTATTTGTTTTGATTGTTGGTTAGTGGATGAGGTTTAATTTTGCTTTCAACTTATGAGTTACTTCACAGGCAAGTTGGCCCATTGGGTAGTAACTCGTACTGTTGGAGTGAAACTAATCTAAGAGGAAGCTGTGATTGCTATGACACGCCCATTTACACGACAAACAACATCCTTCGAACAACGAGTCGCCCACTGTTGTAGCCGTGCTTATAACATGATCAAAAAGTGTGTTCACTTCCTACATGTACTCCAAGTTTATACTCCGCTAGACTACGTAACGCCGTAGTTGCTGATTACGTCTCATAATTTCTAACCACCCCATTGAACTCGGCGAATTTTTTTATGGGATACAATTCGATCTCCGTTAATTATGTTGAAACATGATTTTTTTTTGGTAATAGCAACTATTTAGCAGGAAATGATAAAAATGTGATTTTTCTTCCAAAATTTGACCTTTTGACCTTCGTTTGATCCCTAAAGCTACCTTTCAGTTATGGCTTTCATACTCCGAAATGTCAAGAGTAGTGTTAAGGTATGATGTGCCAGATTTTAAACTCTTTTTCCTACCGTAAAAACAAAGGTTTAGCAGGAAATGATAAAAATGTGATTTATCGGCCATAATTTGACCTTTGATCTTCGTTTGGCCCCTAAAGGTACTTTTCAGCCATGGCTGTCATACCGAGAAATATCAGGAGTAGTACTGAGATAAGATGCGCCACATTTTAAACCCTTTCCCCACTGTAAAAGCAACGGCTTAGCAGGAAACGATAAAAGTGTGATGTTTCGTCCAAAATTTGACTTTTTGACCTTCGTTTTTCAACTTAAGGTACCTTTCAGTCATGGCTATCACACCCAGAATTGTCAGGAGTAGTACTAAAATAAGTTACGCCACATTTTAAATACTTTTTTCCTTTGATGAAGATTGGTCAAGCTATTTTGGGGTTTGGCTCACGGCTAAAAAATTCCGGTTCACGGCAGTTCCGGTTTGAGAAATTCAGTTGGCCCTATATCCAGATTTCATCAGTACACCTAAATTAGCACATTTGCCAAATTTGGTGCTTTTCTCACTAAAATGCAGAAGTCGCCCTATTTTAGGGGCCTATCTACCCCACTATAATAAAATGTAGCACAGCCAATTAGAATTAAGCGCAAATCGTTTTTTCCCCATTATTTATGTATATGGGGAGGCCTTTCATTATTCGTTATATATGTGCGATGGGGGTTTTCAGGATCCACACCGAGGGCCCTCAAGGGGGGCCAGTCCGACACTGGAGAAGGACCCAGTGATTCCTTGGGCTTATGACAATCGTGGCATGTAAAACTTACCAAGAATTTATGATTTTAAATGACCTAGAAAAATTGTCCTCTCCCTTGGCACCATAGCTTCGGCTGGAACGCGTCAAACCCCTAAAGTAGGTGTGACGATCTGAATGAGTGACGAAAATAGTGTGAAAAATAGTGTTTGACGAATAAGGAGGAGACAAAATGGTTTGTGTCGATTATGATTGGCCTCCTTGAAAATGGCTTTGAATGGCCTCATAAAAGCCATCAAATGTTCTTGAAATGCTTTGGTCCGACGTGTACAAATCATTAAAAAAAACTTCACCAATCAGAACCGTTTCTAGTTCACATGAAATAATTTTGGAGGCAGTTATTTAGTATTAATGTTTTTAACGCACCGTAAATTAACTACAAGAATTTTGGAGGTTTGAAGGGCTCCCAGTTGAAGCTGCGGTGCCTGAAGACCAGACGACTAGGAGGATTCGCAATACATATGGGGAAAAAAGGACGCTATTTAAATTCATAGGAATTTCACAAAAATAAAGGACCACCTCTACTACGTGTCAAATAAACCAGATAGCTGAGGTAGGCTTTTTTGCACAAGGTCCTGTTTTCATTGCAGTTCCAATGATGGGTCAAAGGGTCGATATTGCAAGGGAAAAAAAGTACGAAGAAGAAAAGCCCGAGAATAAAATGCGAGAAAAAAAGTCGGCATAAAAATTTCTTGAGAAAAACAGTTTTAGAAAACGGAACGAGTGTTTGTGCCGCAGCCTTCTATCCAAAACTGTGTGGAAGACTTATAATAACGCAACAACACGAAAAACATTTTTGCGCTGCCCTATTTTCCATGCTTTTTTCTCTCTGGAACTTTTCTTCCATACCTTTTGTCCCTGCAATAAAAGAAATACGTTCCCTGACCGGACCGCCCCACAATTGGATGCAGTCACGTAATTTAATTTTTAATTTAAATTGTAATCTAAATTTTAATACGCAGTCTCTTCCCCACAAATCAAATTCAGTTGCTTTTTTTTCCTGGTTTTTTCTCTGTCCAAATTTTCTTTCGACAGACCACTTCAGTGCTTTTTTTTGTCGATGTGTTTACTTTGAACTTTTTCTCCGTGGGCAAAACGTATAACTTTTTTTCTCCCACCCTTTAATCAAGCAATGTGTATTGCAATTTGTGTTAAACATTTGCTCGATTCTGATTTAAGGCTGAGATTTAAAGCCACTGGGAAATGTGTAATTGTTCATTTATTCACTTTTTTTTCTAGGTTTTGTAAACACCTTTTTATCTCACCGTTTTTGGGTACCGATCAGTCGTCTTTCATATTGCATCTTCCTGAACCACATCACTGTAATGATGCTGCTGCTCGGACAGACAGAAACAGTACAACACTTGGACCATTTTAATATAGTAAGTAGAAGATAATATAGCAAGAGTATGATAAAGAGCTGCAGATAAGACCATGAAAAATTATTCTTCAGTTTGTCGTTCGGGCTCGTGTTTCTTTTTAGTGGCCACATGAGACTTTTTAGTAGTTGTACAATGCGTTCGTAATCTTCAGCAAAACGTGTGAACGTAATTTTATATTTAAATTAGTTTTATATATATCATTGTACGAATCAGTGTCTGACCGCCGTGCTATACTGAAAACCTTTCCCCAAAGATGTCAGCCTCCAATCTTCACCACAAAATTCCGCCGTACAAGCGGTGTTAATTTAATTCAGCAATTAAAATTCACACAATACGTAAGTTATGACATTGCGTTTATTCATGACTAATCCTCTATAATTGTTTCGACAAATGCTCGAATCCGTGCACACCTCCGAGTTACTCAGCGTACATTTTCCGTCAGACTGGCGAATTTCAATTTTTTCCAGCTTTTTTCCGGAAATAGTTCGCTTTTTTCGATTAAGGGCGCATTCCAAAATGGAGACCTTCAATTTTCAACATCATTTACTACTCTCCGCTTGGTGGGCCTAGTCGCACTACTATTATTACCGTCATCTGATAACAGTAGGTCGCAACTGTACTAGAAACAATGCATTCCAAACCTTCGCAAGCATCATTCCCTTCCGGTGCTTGGCCGACGTCAACTTCCGATTCTCGTCTGAATGACATCTGATGAGATTAGCCGAAGGCCAATCCTACAATATATTTATTTATTTATTTATTTAATTTACAAAATTATTGTAATCCCCCTATAAAGAGCATGACAGCAATTTCAGATTAAAACAACAATTTCACGAATCTCATTCAGGCGAGAGCAGAGGCGAGAACGCGGTACAACCGTACAACCAGGCACCGCCATATAGAAAAAGTATGGCGGCACCTGGTTGGGTAATCGGAAAAAAAATCCCAGGAAAAAATATCCCCGGAAAAAAATCCCTAGGAAAAAACCACTATTCACTTTTAGCTTACTTTTTTTTTTTTCATTATCTACCAAACACATCCTCGGAACCCCTTGACACAACGTGTCCAAGCTGTTTGCTTTCCCGCTTGCCCTGGCCAGCAGAAAACCGTGCTTTTCTGCTGGATCCCGGGCCATGGTGGGATAGGTGGAAATAAGCAAGCTGATTCTGCTGCGAGGGGTCCTGTCTGGGCCTCTCGGTAGGGGTCTCAGCCTTGTAAACTCAGACGCTTTTCCAACTCTGCGTCTGATGTTACACGCTTTTTGGCAAACGTTGTGGTACAGACAGGACGGGACGGTAATGCGTTACGAGCTATTAAAGGCACTGTCGAGGAGTGGCACTCGGCGTGTAGCCGCTGTCGCCGTGAGGAAGTAGTGTTGGCCCGTTTGCGCATTGGTCACACCCGACTTACTCACTGTTTCTTTTTGTGGGGGGTTGACCCTCCTGAATGTTATTGGTGTCGACGGCCACTTACGGTCCGGCACTTCCTTGTTGATTGTCGCCATCTTGATGGTGTTCGTCGTCGTTTCCATCTTCCGCAGGACATTGCACGTCAATTGGGCGATAAGTCTGTCCTCCTGTCCGGTGTTTTTCAAATTTTGCAGGAGGTACAGATGTATGACACGATTTAGACTAGGGGTTTGAATACTATCTCTGTAATGTGTGGTGCAGTGGCAACCCGGACAACTGCACTGTGACTGAGGTTGGCGCTAATGACCAAGCTGTCGACGCGCCATTAAGCCTCAATCCCCCCCCCCCCCCACCTACCAAACACATGTAACATGCACGATACAACAACGCTCAAATAATCAGAGTGTAGGATGGAACAACACTGAGATTCCCGCATTTAGTCGAATAAACGTCTATAATTTTGAGACCTTACAGACTCAATATTGGGCGTCGACATGACTGATTGACTTGTTTAGTTACTTAGGTGCGAGCTTCGAGAGGACAGTTGAATTATTGTTTCCAAATTTTTTCCTCAGTTGTTTACCGTGGTTACTACAACTGCCAGCAACAATGAAGAATCAACTACGAGCTGACGTACGCTAAATCTAGACACAGTCTAGTGTTTTGCCATCACTTAACAAACGTTTGCCAGGGCATGGACGGAGCATGGACATAAATATGCAACGCTAATGCTCCTTTTTTTTACAAATAAAATTACGCGAACAATGGACATACACAATCACATGCTAAACCAGGCCACACCAATGACAATAAAAAGGAAGCGAAAAAAGCCAGCAAATTAACTGCAAAAAAAAACCGCTTCACCATTCATTTCTGTGCATTCACAGCTGTAAGTTCCATAAGGATATGAGCTCAAATGCTTTTTTTTCTATTGTCGACTTAAGGCACTTTACCAGCAAATAGTTGCTGTAGACATCGGCGTTACCACCTATCTCAGGGGGATATGCCACAATATTCGAAGAAGTGATGCTAATACTTAAACTGGAAAAGTTTTTCCAGGGAATTTTTTTTCCGGGGATATTTTTTCCGAGGGATATTTTTTCCGAGGATATTTTTTCTGTGTATATTTCTTCCGGGATATTTTTTCCTGGGATATTTTTTCCGGGATTCACTTGGTTGTACTCCGTTCTCGCATCTGTTCTCGCCTGAATGAGATTCGTGAAGTTGTTGTGTTAATCTTAAATTGCTGTTATGCTCTTTGCAGGGGGTTACGATAATTTTGTAAATAAAATAAATAAATAAATATATTGTAGGATTACCATATTGCTGTTTACGTATATCGTCCTAGGATACAGATCCCATAATTCATCATTTCTGTCGTAATTGTGCGACGAAGGTAATGCATGCATCGAGCAGGTTGCCACAACTGTGAAAACGCTGTGTATCTTAAAAATGATGCAAATATAAATTTAACGGCTATAGAACGGCTATTGGAAAATTAGTTCAAACTTTTGCCTGTCCTAGGTTAAATTTTACAAAGAGTATCTCAGTGTAACTGTAGCCATGCGTGTTTTACCTTGATCATCGGACTTGTGGTTTTCCAGCATTGTGTACCCCATTATAATCATTTTGCGGCTGCGATCCCATAATCTCAAAGCGGAAGTACCGATGCTGGCTGCACCTTAAAGGGATACCCGGCCTGCCGTATAACATTCTGCCTGCCTTAAACCATGCGCAATGGCTGTTTGCCGTGACGTCACCATGAGTTAGCCAATGACGAACGAGAACAACGGTTGTTTGGCCATCTGGTTGGACTAGCCCAGTCACGTGATATGCACGTCACAGCAAACAGCCATGGCGTGTGGTATATAACAGCTACCCGCAGATCGCCATCCTCGCATTTACCAGCTTCAAGGTCGGCCGGTGCTTGCTGCAAGGAACGTATCTGCTGCCACGGTTGGTTTTGGGAATAGTACACGAAACCGCACCAAGTTAAAGATTGTGTCGTCACAAACCGGAATGATTCTCGTATTTTAACACCACAATTTATAATTTTCTAGGCAAGTGTCTTATAATTTTGCTTCGGCGATCTATTGGAATAATTAATTTTAATTGTTTGCCGCATTAGGCTTTTAGATTTTTGATCTCATGGTAATTATTAGAAAATTAGTACATGCGCAAACAGAGATGAAACGTCATAATTATTGTAAACGCGCAAAGCATCATATACTACAGGACGCAGTAAATAAAGTTAACAATTATTCAACACCGCATTTTAAAACGGATTTTTACCAAGGGATTGACTAACGATAAGTTAATAGACTTTTGGGGTTGTACTTAATGTGGTGGATCGAGAAAAATAGAGCTGGGAGGAACATCCTTTTGAAAAATAAAATAAGCGTAAAATTTTTAAACCTTTCAAAGTGTTATCGATTCAATTCATTAAGTTCGCTTTTTATGCGTTTTTAAATGCATTAGATTTTGTACGATCAGTTTCGTCTTAACATTCGTAGTAGAGCACTTGGCTATCAAATGTTTTGTGAACAGGAGACTTAGTTGCCTCCCCCCAAAAACTTTACATACCTCATTCAGCCGTATTTCAAAGAATATTCCTACTAAATTTCCGTGAATTTCCGTGAAATGAATCCAAAAGTCAGAATCCGTAACATAGCCTTTTTCATTGTGAAAATTCATACCGTAAAAAGGCTGGGTAATAGAGTACAACAATAATTATTTTCCCGGGAAGTGTTTTCTTGAGCTGATCCTGTATTCAACGCAAATCATCGATGTAACAATCTGTCTGCCGAACGCCTTGCAGATAGCCAAAAGACTGAGAGAACAACATGGAGGAAAGGGCTCAAACAGGCATCGTGCTTTTTGTCATTCAGAGAGATTTGATGTCACGAAATCTACGAAGGTGTGTTGAAGGTTACTACTGGTCGGTAAAATCCAAAAGTGCACAAATTAATAAAATCTAAAAACGTTTTGTGCAGTTTATCGTTTTCCTAAGACCAATATCGATAAAAGGGTTTAACTTTAATATTAACGAAGATTATTATGTAGTATGCTAGACAAATAAGGTACGTATTCAAGTTTTATGAATATCAAAGATAGCTTGCAGATGCGTGAGGGCGTACAAAAAACAAATTACTGACGTGTAATTTCTAACTATTCGGCAGACAGAATGCAAACTGGTTACGAATAAAATTTTAAACAAAATTTCCTTCAAGAAAGTTTCCATTTTAACATTTTTTTCTTTTACAAATGGCGACTTAAAATAGCGTCCAACAAATTTATAAAATTATGTTGGACGCTATTTTAAGTCGCCATTTGTAAAAGAAATGTTAAATGGGAAGTTTCTTGAAGGAAATTTACTTTGAAATATTATTTGTAACCAGTTTGCATTCTGTCTGCCGAATAGTCAGAAATTACAAGTCAGTAATTTGTTTATTTGCGCTCCCTTATCGGCACGCCATCTTTGATTTTCATAAAACTTGAATACGTACATCTTTTGTCTAGCATACTGCATAGTAATCTTTGTTAGTATTAAAATTGATCTTGGGAAATCGATAGAGTGCACACAGTGTTTTTAGTGTTTTATTGATTTGTGCTCTTTTGTAGTTTGGCGACCAATAGTAACCTTCGGCACATCTTCGTAGATATCGTGACATTAAATCTCCCTGAATGACGAAAAGCACGATACCTGTTTGAGCTCTTTCCTCTATGTTGTTCTATCAGTGTTTTGGCTTCCTGCAAGGCGCTCAGCAGACAGATTGTTACATCGATGGTTTGCGTTGAATACAGGATCAGTTCAAGAAAACACTTCCCGGGAAAATAATTTTTGTAATCCATTATCCAGCCTTTTTACGGTATGAATGGCTATGTTATGGATTCTGACTTTGGGATTCATAGTGAGTTTGGTGAATAATCAGTGAAAATGACACAAGGAGAATGGAAAACCTTGTGGCTTTAGTAATAATCCGGTGTTTGTTAGTTTTAATCCCAGTCAATCGCTCTGGTCACGTCTCCTCAGTAAAATCCAAGTCCATGTATGGGCTGCCGGCATCTTAGTTATTTTTAGTTTATGATTTTTGCTGTGGTATTGTTTTTCCGTTATCAATGTAGTCAAGAGCGCATTACGTGCTTTTACTAATTAATACTTTTTCTTTTCTTTTACAGTTGTTTTTGTATGTGGCCTTCGTCGTGATCATCTTCGTTGTGTCATTTTTTCATTCCATGGCAACGGAATTACCCATGTTGCACATAAGTCGCTTAACGCAGTCGTCGTGTTCCAACCATCGAAAACCAAATTAGTTAAGAAGAAATAGAAATTTCATCTCAGACATGAAGGAATATAAATAAATGTGTGTAAATACACATGTGCAATCTTATCCATACACTATCCAGACAGCAAAACCTGATACGTTATCGAAGTCAGTGGTTTTTACGAACCCTCACTTCCCTCATAAACACCTATTAGCTAAACCTTGCTACCTGCGACTTACATCATCCCGTGCCAGTGTGTCCCTCTTCATTATTGAACTGTCTCTTTCCTCATGAATGGGGGTCAGGTGGTTTGACGGTAGCATGACCGTCTCCTTTCCGGGAGGTCCAGCTTCGATCCTGGCGTCAGCCATCCCTTTGAAATTTCGGGACGAGAAGGACCCTGTGGCGGCTCGTACCTGTGTCGATTGTGGCATAAAAAGATCCTGGGTTTGCGACTTGGATTTCTCCTGGTGAATTGCCTCTATCGTCGTCTACAGTGGGCAGATAACCCGGTTTGGGTTCGGGTCTTTTGAATAAAAAAGAAAAAGAAAACAACCCTTGGATGGAATTGTGTTCCATGGTGTTGTGATTTATTCTGACGATACTATAAACTTCGTAGTTAGTGCCTAAAAGGAACGCTTGTTCTTGGACTACTTCGAAAAGATGACAGTAGATGCCACACAACCAATGCCCCAAGTTGCAGCTTCTTCCAAAACACCACACATGTGCAAAAAAAAGTCCGCTGCTGCACACATTTATAACGTAGCAGATGTTCCTATATGTAAACTAACTTTTGTCACCTTTCATTCAAAACATGGCCGTTCAACGGAAGTGACCTCACCTTGAACGCGACTGAGGGATTGTGGGATCGAACTAATAGCAGCAGCTCGCAAAGGAGGTTGAGTTTTACGGAATTGTGAGCATGCGCGAGGCACAGTTTATTGCCTAATTCTGGATGAATTATCGACTGACTCTGGATGGAGCCATCAGTCGCGTTTAAAGATGACGTCGTTTCCCACATCAGACACTTCTGGAACGTTCTGTTGAGGTTTCTGTGCATTGAAGGTACCGAACTGTCTTCAGAACCGTGGGTATGGTTCGTACACATGTGGGTCGTTTTGGAAGAACGAACAACCCCTTGAATGGAATTGTTCCTTGATGTTGTGATTTAATTCCGACGATTCTATAAACTTCGTAGTTAGTGCCTAGAAGTCCAATGAACTAGTACTTTGATCCTTGCTTGCACACATTTTACTACGTAGCAGATGTTCCTATATGTAAACTAACTTTTGTCACCTTTCATTCAAAATATGTCCGTTCAACGGAAGTGACATCATCTTGAACGCGACTGAGGGATTGTGGAATCAAACTAATCGCAGCGCCTCGCAAAGGTGGTTGATTTTTACGGAATTCTGAGCATGTGCGAGACAGTTTATTGACTGATTCATTGTACTTGTCCTTGGACTACTTCGAAAAGATGACATCAGATTCCACAACCAAAACCCCAAGGGGCGCTCGGTTTCGGAAAACAAGATGGCGTCTACTTCAACGTTTCTCTTCTTAGGACACCCACGTTTTTTTCTCAAATTAGAACAGTTTTACATAATTTAAAATAGTAAATCAGCATGATTTTGTTCAATGAACGTCCACAGAGGGAAATTATGACCAGCATTCAGCATTATGAGCACATGAAAAGACACGTAGAACAATCCTGGTCTCACAGGAAAGTTGACTGCGTCTAATCTTACATGGATCTTGCTGTAATGACTAACCATGCACCACAAAACCTAGGTAGTGAATAGACGGCGAATATAAGAGCGAAATCCGTACAAATGCTTTGTTCCTTTGTTTGTTGGAGGGACAAATTACAAAGATCCATTATTGCTCATAGGCGTCAAATCAGACATCATTACTCTGATTTTGCGTCTATTTCTGCTGTGTCGCACGCCAAGTATGTTCTAATCCCGGAAGGAACAGAATTATGTTTCCTTATTTTTCTTTGCTTTTCGATTCAAAAGCAATTTTTTTTAAACGCAATTAAAAACTACGAAACGTAGAAAAACTCCCAAATTTACCACAGGAATTAAGATGTAAGGAGTTAACAGAGTTAGTTGTTCCTTTGACTGGCTTTTCACGGAGAAACGCATCATTTATGTTCAGGGAGCATTAACAAACTGCGTAACATGTGGAGCGGGGGAGGGGGGTTTGAGCAAATGTTTTACGATGGGGGAGGATGATTGTCATGAAGTGTTCCGTAATGCTAATTTTGCAAAATGATTTTTCGCTAGAATTTTTCTTTACTTTTTAACTAAATTCTGTTTAACTAAAAGAAATTTGTCTAATTTCTGTTTACGACTTAATTTTTTTTTCAAAATCAGTGCTCATTACGACCCTAGGCACTAATTTGCAGCTTATAAAAAAGAATTCATCCGAAAAAAAAAACATAGAATTGGTGGCTGGGGGAATGGTAAGAAAATGTTAGGTATTTTCAGGTGAGGGTCTAAATTGCGAGAAAAAGTGTTACGTAATTTTTGAACGCTCCCCTCATCAACAATGACGGAAAATTTGGCCTGCAGAATTTTTTAATTATAAATGTGGATTTTCGGCTTGTGCAGACTGGATTTCGTTTAAGACAATGTGCCTACCTGAAAATTAACTGATTAAAAGTACTGGAAAGAACATTTTGCCGGCCCCCAGCCAGGCCGGCTAAAAATGGTTTCTTTTGCTGTAGAAAGTACTGTACCT
>JAHWFP010005394.1:0-12121 GCA_023313725.1 Lithobius niger | reverse complement strand
TCAGTTTTTGAGTGTCATCTACTGCGTTTTATTATGGGATATTTTTAATTAAATAGATTGGTAACAAATAATAAATACATGCAGAAATTTGAAAATTTAATTACCACAATAGCAGAAAATTCGTAATGTAAATGTTTCTGGATAACTATTAATTACAAGCTTATATAAATGCTACTCTTATACAATATGATTTAAGTAAGCACTAGGAATGATTTATTATCTGTTGTTATTTTGGTCAAGCCCATACACATAATAGGTAATAATAAATTTACACTTACATAAAGGAGATATAATAAAGACTTTGGCAAATCAGTATTATAAAGTTATTGGAATTGCACACATTAGCATGCATATTAACGAACTTAGGATTTATTACTATTTCACCGTTAGTTGACATTACACAAATCAGATATCAGTTGCACTGCCTAACTTTATAATTTGGTCCGTTAGATACTTACCATAACCTGCTAGAAGAATATAAGTGATGCACAAGAATTTTATTTGCGACCTGTTCATTTTGCAGTAATACTGTAGCGGTTTCTAAATAAAGCTTTCTCAAACTGTAGGCCGTATTAGTTTAATCAAATGTTCCTACGAAAAGGTTAAAACAAATACATTAACACTATTAAAAATGTATAAATTGTTACTGTGTTGAAATGGTTAATACTTACTTAAGAAAAGCTGGCCATCATTTGCTCACCGTCTGTTAGCTGCTGCATTACGTTACATGATTCTCAAGCAATAATGTATTCTAGATCACGAGCTAAGCTTTTTATTACTATATTGAAACCATACTTGTGCTCTACACAATTCTTTGCATGCACAGCCGACTTTAAGAACATGCCACCAAGCTGGAACAAACAAAGTGCCAACGTGCAATGCCAATTTTTGGGGGGGTTCCCTGGTAACAAAGATGACATGAACAATCACAGCCTGGCAGTTAGGCTCCCAGCAGAGTGATTACTGGATCAGACATATTTTTCATAAAAATAGGTGTAAAGTCGTTTGATGAAGCGAGAAGAATAATATACCTGAAAGCATTTACGTTTTAGTACTTTTTATTGTTGAAATATACCTTGAGATTTTACAAAATTCTCTAAAACTGTAGTGAATCAGCAATTCACAAAATGGGGAATAAAGAAGAATTAAATATTCTCACAAGCCAAGTTTGTAAATGCTGTCGACAGTGTTTCATCAATTCTCAGAATGAGTAATGCAGCAAAATGCAGCAAAGAGTAAAGAAATCATTTTTACTTCATCTTAACACACAACCTTGTTGAAGCACAAAGTGTGGCATTGTTATTATTTGAAGTATTTTATGAACATTAGCTTTCCTCTGCAATGAAGAGCATTAAAATACTAATGTGATTGATAGTTCTATCAACACCCTCACGGCCTAACCAAACCAGGTGAAGCAGTTTTTTATGTCTGAGACACTTTTCAGTTTTTATCCTCCTTGTTTATAGAGTAGGTTGCTTTCCTCTGGACCATGTTCCTCTTGTAATGGTTCTAAAATTCGTTATTCTTTAATGTACTTAGTATTTTATCATACTTGGCAGATTGATGTGTGGAAGGATCAAGTGCTAAAGCCTCTAGTAGCAATCTCATTTTCTGAGGATACTCATAACTTCGATTCATGACAGTGAAACGTTCGTAAATGCCGCAACCCACCTTATCCTCATTCTTACCCAGAGTCCCATCACAACATGATATAACTAATAGTGAGCAGCAACACAAATCACTCTGTGAGAATATGGTCGAACCATTCAATAAAGTTGAGGGGGAAACTGTTACTATTAAACTTCACTTGAAGAAAAAGGTAGATAAAGTGGGAATAATGCTGACAAAACAACCCAACATTTTTTAAATAAATAAAAGGATAAAATTAGTACTGATTAAAATTAGTGTTTGATTTTAGGACTAACAAACCATCTACCAAACAGCAACATCCTCTGTATACAGAATTCCCAGCCTGACTCCAACAAACATACCCTTTCTAGATGGCCTCATCTCAAACACAAAATGGAGACTGTAGAAAGGTACCTAAACATCCAGGAGCTTTTTAACATGGACGAATCTGTGGTAGAAAATAATTCCCAAGATTACAATCCAATAGCAGAACAAACTTGAACAATGTAAACTTCGGAACTTAGAATCGTGATACAGATCCAAGACCTATTCACCCATCCTCACCATTGTTACCTGTATATGAAGGGTGCCTTGGAAAAATTATGATATGGATCAGCATACACAGAAACAGGCAATAGCTTTAGTAAACAATATAGTTGTTATTATTTTCGAACATCTGATTAGGGCAAACCCAGTATTTGCCAGCACCATTAAGCCTCAATCCCCCCATGAAATAAATCACTTCCTATGGCTTTCAAGACCAGACTTACGAAGCAAACAGGGGATGGTTTCTACACAGTGACAATGCCAGTACACCTGATGGCAAACAAACATCATCTTCAAACATAAGAGAGTTGTACTTCAAAGCACTCACACTTTAACAGTGGGGAGATATGGTCCGGGGTTTTTGTTTCCCCTTGGGTTGCAAAAAGGTGAACTATGGTTAGGGGAAAACAGAAGGGGAGGTAAAAGTCGAGATGGTCGAACCCCAGGGATTTTGTGCTGAACCCCCGGGGAAATATAGAGTAGAAACCGCAGGGGAAAGTGTCCACCTCCCAAATATCCCAGAGGAAAATAATGTGGTGAGCAATACATCGGGGAAAACCACCCCGAGGGAAATATTCTTCAAAAGTTGAGATGAAATTCTACCCAAGGCAGGGGCAGGGTAAAATGTTCATTATGAATGAAATGTTCATTTTAGGTTACCTGAAAACAATAGCTGAAGAATGAAAAATTATGAAACTGAAGTTTTAAACGTCTTTCTATGAATGTGCAAACATTTTCAATCGAGTTGTTTGCAACAATTAGGTCTTTTCAGATCCTCTTGTTTTCTTGACATTGTCGGAGGTCTACAGAGACGTTCATTAATCGCTTTAGTTCAAGACAACTTAAGTTACAACGATTCAGCTCGTATAGAGCTTTAAGAACGTCCATATAATCATCTAAAACAACTTTCAAGTCGCTTTATCTCAAGCCACCTCATCAACAAAATGAGTTGAAGCACTTTAAGAACTACCATGTAACCAACTAACACCGATTTTCAACGTCACTCTTATGACGGCTTTGCTATTATTGGTTGAAAAGAGTGCATGTGGGAAGACGAAAGCCCAGCTAGCTGAATGGGTTTTGGTTGGTGCTATATACCTTCGCAGAAACTGCCATTTACTCATTGTCGTTCACCTCAACTTGAATGTCCACGTACCCACCTTTGTCCTAAAGTGACATGAGTTCAAGTGAACGTAAGTTAAGTGGACTTGGCTTATTTCTTTTGTTTTGAATAATTACCTTGTAATCTTTTATTACTACAGGAAAAAAGATTTATTACCTTCCATAACATTCCATTTTACATCGATTGATGCGAGTTTATTGGTATCTTACTCAACTTACGCCAAACGGGTAGCTTTAGACACTAAAATTTTAAGTTAACGCATAGAGAGCAGGATCTACCATTTCATATAGAATCCCTAAAATCAGTGCAACAAGAAAAAATTATTAAGATCTGTTACTAACAAAGGTTTTAAGTGAAGCCTGGTTCCTGATGTTCAGCATAAGCGTTGCTTTTATACCTTTAAATTAGTGAAACAATAAAAGAAACGATGTAAGTATAAAGTGGCGTTGGAGCCGAACCTCACAAAGAGGCATCACTTAAAATTTGTGTTAATTAATAGTTATGTTAGTACGGCACCTTAGGTTTTGTTTTATGGGTTTACTTATTTTAGAGATAGAGCATTACATTTTGCTGCTAACCTTCAACTTTTTCGAGTTAGTGTCACTGGTTTTTATTAAATAAATAAATAAAAGTAAACCTGTAATACAGTACTGGTTTCTATTTGGTGAATCCATTGCTTTACTGTCATGCTACAATCAAATGCAACATTTAGAACAAAAACAAAATTCAGATGCTCAGACCCTTTGACTGAGTGCTAAGAGGAAGGCAACAACAAGAATTTGTATTGTTGCCTTTACCACTCAAAAATTAGCGTGAAGGATTATGTAATCAAGGCTATTACAGTCCTTGATAGGATTTGTATTGACGTTGAATATCACATGAACTTCCACTTTAGTTTACTCTAGAGTTAATCTTTGGTATTTGATTGACATCCGATGGTGTTTTCACCAAAACCCCATGGGTTCCTTCCCCTCGACTTGCACAAGAGCATATCTCACCACTTTTTGACTTTTCAAAATTCCTGGGGGTTTCCTCAAAATCCCTAGGGTTTGACCACCTCGGGTTTCGATTTCCTCGGGGTTTATTTACCCCTTACCATATCTCTCCACTGTAAAAGATTCGTTTGCGTATACAATCCTCCTCTCTCATCTACTCAGACTCTTCGAAGATTACACCAAAGCAATTTACAGTATTCAGCCACTAATTGCCATTATGTTGTTGTAATCAGAGTGAACGACTTAATTCGAACGTGATCGCCGTAAATATTGAGATTAATTATGTATTAATCAACCCCCTTCCGTTAACTGTCTCTCAAAAGAGAGGAATGCTGAAGAATATCGAGGTCAGTACCAAGTGTTTGTCTTTCCGACTCTCAGTTAAAGAAAAATAGCAAGGACACAGTATCTCTACAAGTCACTAAGAAAGCTACAGTTCAAAAGTCAAGAAAGCAGTTTAGTGTGCTGTAAGCAATTTACAAGAATCGGAAGCGTGAAACGGTACTCATAGGCTGCATATTACATTAGAGGATGTTCATGAGTTTTGTACTTCGATTTGTATTGGTTAAAACCACCTATAGAAGTCTACAAATACCACATGATTACGGGAAGAACTCAGAAATATATAATACTGGAGTGAACCATTGCTTATGGATTAAGAAACAAACACTTATGAACCCAAAAATGTTAAACTATTAAGGCAAGGGAATTTTGAAAAATCCTAAGTTTTTTAAGGGTAACATTTGTATTTTATAAGACTAAGCATTTTTAATACCAATAAAATTTCTTATGGGCAGTGCACAAACAAGCCATTTGTGCTTCGTACATGCATGTTATGTGTATAATTACAATTGCTGAATAAAATTTATTATTATTATTATTATTATTAACAAACAGAAAAACAATTGTAAAAGTGGATGGGGTAAATAGCATAACGAACAATGTAAAATATGGAGTTCCACAAGGATCCGTACTGGGGCCACTATTATATTTAATATATACCAATGATATTGATGTAAATTTAGAAAAAAACAACATATATCTATTTGCAGATGATACAGTATTAATATCTATACATAATAAGTACGAAGATATGATGTTTAACTTACAATATGATTTCAATATATTAAATGACTATTTTATTGAGAATGAATTGTTCATTAGCAAAGAAAAAACTGTACAAATGGATATCACGGTACCAAAAATGAAATTAAAAAATGAAATCTGGATAAAAAAACATAATGGAAATTGCACAAATCTGATTGAAATGAATATAATGGGTTGTGAGAAGGACTGTGTTAAAATTGAAAAAAAAATGTCAACAAAATATCTAGGAATAGAAGTAGATATACATTGGAATTTTAAACAACATATTTTGGGACTAATTAAAAAATTAAGACAAATCATACCAAAAATATACAGTATTAAAAATGTACTACAGAAAAAACAAAAAAAAATTATCTATGATGCATGGATAAGTAGTAACATAAGATATGGTCTGGAGATTTATGGTCATGCACCAGAATATTTGGTTGATAGACTACAAAAAATACAAAATAAGATGGTAAAAATAATGTTTAAAGACAATATTAAAAAAAATACCTTAACTTTATATAAAGAAAATAAAATTATGAAAATAAAAGATCTAAAAAATTTTGTCATATTAACAAAAAATTATTTCTGTAACAAATATAAAAACTATAATAAAATATTAAAAAGAAGAAAGGGAAATAAGGAGAGATTCACTGTACCAAAATGGGCAAATCAGTATGGAAAAAGAAGGAAATAATGGTATATACCAAAACTATATAACGAATTATCAGAAAATATGTTGCACTATTCAAGACTACAAGATTTTAAAAAAGATCTACCACATAAAATAATTGCAGGAATACCATTAAATACCTAAAAAAAATACCAAAAAAATTGTAATCTATAAATCTATTACACAACATTACAGCTGAGCTTCTTGTAATGCATAATAATCTAATTACCAATAACTATTTCATTGTAAACTCATACAAGTTATTTTTGTAACTTCGAGAATTGCATTGCTATTGTAATTGAAAAATAAACATTATTATTATTATTATTATTATTATTATTATTATTATCGGACTATCAATAGGGGTCGCGTGAGAAAACGCTCCAAGAAAATGGCGATTAATCTGTATTAACAGCTCTTTGCTTGCGGATTGTAGGAAGATTCTGGTGCATGAATATCCCGGGAACAAAGTGTGAGGTTCGTGAAGGTGACTAATACCAGACCTGTGAAGATTTTTGCGATTGTAATTTCGTTGAAAATGGACCAGCCATTTTCTACGGAAGTTGTAAAAAACATCACCAACTTTTCATAATCGACAAAAAAGTGAGAAAGTACAGAAGAGTATTAAGGCCATCACAGAATTAATCTAAAAGCAATCGTTTTGAAATAAAAAAAAGTCCACCAGTCCATTTGATTAAAGAGAGCAACCTGAAAGAAAGGGTACAACTGAAACAGAAACTGAAATGAAATGTGGTGGGTGCGAAAATAAACTTAATAGTCAAAATGACAATGTCATATGTGGTAAGTGTAAAGTGAAATACCATTTTGGTTGTGCAAAAATATCAGTGAAAACCTGGAATGCAAAAAGTGTAAAAAGTAAAGAAGCATGAAAGTGTGTGCCTTGCAGAGCACAACGAACATTGTCAGAACAAGAGAAAGAACATTTAGCTCAAAGTACTAGTGACGACGAAAGTGCACACGAAAGTGAAAGTGAAACTGAAAAGAGAAGAAAAGAAGAGGAAAAATGAAGACAGAAACTAAGGCAGAAATAAATGAATTACAGGTGACAATGATACGAATTGAGAATAAAATGGACAAACTAATGGAAATATATGACAAGATTGCCAAAGTCCAAGAAGAACAAGCAGAGATCATTAAAACACTGAACTACATAAGCCAGGAGCAAATAGACATGAAAAAAGGAAATCAAGAAATGACTGAAAAAATTAAAGAAATGGAAGGAAGAATAGTCAAATTAGAAAATAAAGAAGCTAGAGACAAACATATTGAAAAAACTGTGCATGAAATAGCAATGTCAACACACGAAAAAGAACAGTATGAGAAAAATCGTAACATCGAAATTAATCAACTAGACTGGCTACCGCAAGAAAAATTAGGATATGTAGTGCAACGAGTAGCTTTGAACTACAACATAGGATCCTATAGACCTGAACAAGTGGAGGCAGCACACCAAATACCGAATAGAAACAAATATAAAAAAGTGCATTGATTATACAATTCAAAAGTAGAGAATTCAGAGATGCTTGGCTAGAAAATAAGAAGAAGACAGTGACAAATGATGACATATACAGAAATGGAGACAGTAGTAGAGTGTACATAAATGAAAACATGACGCCTTATTACAAAAGCTTATTCTGGAAAACAAAAGAATATGCAAAAACCAATGATTACAAGTATGTTTGGTTCCTTAGAGGAAAAATAATGATGAGAAGAAATGAAAATGAACAAGAAGTGAGGTTGGTGAAATGTGAGGAAGATTTACAGCAGGAAGTCAATAATAATGTATAAAAACAAGATCTTTGAAACAAATGAAGAAGTTAAAGAAGAAATGGAAAAGGAAACTGGGAAAAATGTCAGTTTTAAAGTAATCCATGTCAACATCAGAAGTTTAAGAAAAAACTGGGATCTTTTAAAATATAACATTACAGAAACAAAAATAATGTGGGATGTAATTGTATTAACAGAAGTAAACATAAAACAAATTGAAACATCAAGTTATAATTGGGACGGTTATCACAATTATAATATAACAAGAGAAAAAACAAGTAGGGAGGAGGAATAATGATATATGTAAAAGATAACATTATTGTTCATCATAATAAAACAAAAAATCTAGAAATAGCAAGCAATGAGGGTTTAGAACTTGTATTAATAAAACAACTACTAACTTTTAAAATAATAACCATTTACAGAAGACCTGAAACAAACAAAAATAACTTCATAAAAGAACTAAAGGAACATATTAAAATAAAAAATAAACATCATAATGAAGAAAATGTGATTATAATAGGTGACATAAACATTGATATTTTAAAAAGTGAAAATAGCAATAAGGATAAATATGACCAAAGCAGTATTGATAAATATGAAAATATGATGGCAGGAGCAGGATTTGAGAATTTAATAGAATCGGCTACAAGAGAAGAAATAATACATGTAAATAAAAAAGAAATATTCCAAAAATCATGCATAGACCATATATATGTAAAGCTAGGAAAAATAGGCTGGAAAAAAATAGCGGAACAATAAAAATAAAAATTGCTGATCATTATTTTACGGTGTGCTGGCTCTGGAAAACAGACCAGAACAGAAACGCAGAAAATGAAACAAGAGAAGAGAACATTTATCAGAAATATAACCATAAAAACATTATTAAGGATCTACAATTCCAAAACTGGGATTTTTTTGGATAGTATAGAATGCCCTAATAACATGTGTAATGAAATTATCACTACAATAAAAAATATAAATGATAGGAATATTTCTAAAAAACAAAACAAAAAAAAAACATAGAGAACTTTCAACCCCAAAAAAAGGCACGAGTGGATTACAACTGAATTAATAGCCTTAATAAATAAAAAAAAACAATATGTGGAAGGAAATACAAAAACAAGGAAAGGAGATAAATATTAAATTATTGCAGCAATACAGAGATTTAAAATGTATTATAACGAGCAAAATTAAAATATGTAAACAAGAATACTATAAAACAAAACTAAAAAAAACAGACGATGGTAAAACATTATGGCAAATAGTAGATGAAATAAACGGACAACAAAATCAGAAAAAAAGAATATAGATAAAGATATTACAAATATATTTAAAGAAACTGAAATACAAAAATTAGGAAATGACTTTAATGACAATTTTATTAATCAAGTACCAAAATTAAGAAAAGTCTTTGAACAAACATTAATTAACTATAAAAATGGAAACCATTATAGAACGGTGTTCAATAAACTTAAACAAAAACATTCAAAAACATATGACAAAACATTTTTTGTAAAATATCCTACTACAACAGAAATAATTCAAATATAAGAGAATTAAATAACTCAAATGCAACAGGTATCGACGGTTTTAAAACAGAAAATTTCAAACAGAGTGAAGAAAATACCTCAATATTCATATGTAAACTAATTAACAAAATGATTGATAATGAAACATGGCCAGACCAACTGAAAGTGCAAGTACTAAGACCTATATTTAAAAAAGGCGACAGGAATGATAAAAATAATTACAGACCAATCTCATCATTATCAATAATAGACAAAATAATTGAAAGATTCTTTTCAAATAAGATTACAGAATTCTTAACAAAATTTAATTTACTAAATAATACACAATACGGCTATAAAAAAACAAAAGCACGAAAGACTTGCTAATACAAATAACTGAAATAATAACTAAGGCGTTGGATGAAAAAAAATATGTAGGAGTAATATTAATTGATCTACAAAAAGCCTTCGATACCTTTGACCAAGATATTTTAATGAAAAAATGTGAAAGAATTGGTCTGCGAGGTAAAATATATAATTTAATCAAAAGTTATTTAATGAATAGAATAGCAACAGTAAAAATTGGAAATGATTACAGTACTTATAAAGATGTTACTGATGGAGTACCACAAGGATCTGTTTTGGGACCTCTATTGTTTCTCATATATGTAAATGATATAGATGACTATGTACATAGAACCTTAATATATATGTTCGCAGATGACACTGTAGTAATTTCCATAAATTCAAATTATTATGAGATGAGTAAAAATTTACAAAAAGACTATGACATAGTTAACGGATGGTTGATAGAAAATGAATTATACATCAGTGAAGACAAAACTGTACAATTGGATATAACGGTACCTAAAATGAAAGATAGAAATAGAATACAAATACAAACAGCACATAGTGAACAGTGTGACCTAATAAAAAATAAAACAAACACACAAAACTACAAATTTACCTGCAAGGAAATTGATAAAAAAAATTCAACAAAATATCTAGGATTAGAAATAGACTCAAACTGGGACTTTAAAGAGTATATATTGAACCCAACAGTAAAATTGCGACAAATGATACCAAAATTATACAATGTAAAATATATTTTTTGCAACAAAAACCAAAAATTATTATATGATGCTTGGATAGGTAGCTTATTACGATATGGTATTGAAATATACGGTTTTGCCGCTGAGTATGAAATAAATAGACTGCAAAGAGTACAAAATAAACTAATAAAAGTATTATTTCGTAAAAAAGATGAAAGAACAAACAATATATACATTAATAATAAATTACTTAAAATTAAAGAGTTACGAGATTATGTAGTAATCGTCAAGAATTATTACACAAAAATACACATAAAAATTATGATACAGAAAAAAGCACACGATTAAGATAAACATCACAAAAGTATAAGCTACCACAATGGAATAATTCATATGGAACAAGAAATAAAAAGTATTATATTCCACATATATTTAACAAATTAGAAAAAAATATGCTACATTTCCAAAGTAAAATAGAATTGAAAAAAAATTAATAGATGAATTTATAAGCTATTATAAAGCATGTCAAAAAGTGTCACTAATAGTGTATCAAGCTGTATGTTATTTATAATAATGTAAATTGTTGTTATATGTTGTTATTGTAGCTCAGACAAGTTTTTCACCCGAAAAACTTCGAGCATTGTATGCAGTAAAATTATTATTATTATTATTATTATTATTATTATTATTATTATTATTAGTTTGAGAATTTGAAATTAGTACATGTAAGCCTAAAATCCTTAAGGAAAAATTGGGATACCTTTTTACAATGGTATCTAAACTCATAGGTTGATTAGGGTGTAATAATTTTAACAGAAATAAATATAAAGAAGAATGAAGTTGAGTATTATAATATTAAGGGATATGAAAAATAGCGATTACAAGAGAATATACAACAAGACGTGGCGGATTGATTGTATTCTTGAAAACAAATTTTGATTAAGGGTATAATATTATTGACCAAGATGAGAATTGCATTTTAGAAATTGAAATGTGTGATAAGATGAAAAAATTTTATGAAATGCAAATTGCAGTAATTTACAGAAAACCAACTTCAAATAAGAAAATTTTTGCTCAAAAGTTGAAATCACTATTACAGAAAATAGAAAAAAAAGCGTACACAAGATAATTTTTGGTGATATAAATATAGATATTCTAGACATGCAAGAGAATTTGAGGATTGTTATGCTCAATTGTCAATTGATTACTATGAAAATATGTTGGCTGAACATGGATTAACTTGTAAAGTAAACTCACCTACTAGAGAGGAGAAAATTTTAAAAGATGGTAAACCCTATCTTCAAAAATCATGTATTGATCATTTTATTTATATATAGATATATAAAAAGGCAATTTGGTGAATCTAGAAGAGGTGTATTAACAGAAAAACTATCTGATCATTACCTAACTATGTGCTGGATTTGGACCAATACTCAAACTATACAATAGAAAATAAAATGAAAGACAAAAGAATAAAGAATCTTGTTTAAAAATTAATAATGAACAATTAGTAAAGGAACTAAATATGATAAATTTGAAGTTTTTGGATGGGATAGAAGAACCTGAAAAGATATATAATGAAAAATAAACACTTTTCATAAAATTTACACAGAAAATACAATTAAACAAACAAGGACTACATTAACTAAAAAATATAAAAAACTAAAAAGAAAAGAGTGGATTACAGATGATCTAATTATGAAAATTGAGAA
>JAHWFP010005388.1:0-10771 GCA_023313725.1 Lithobius niger | reverse complement strand
TAACAACTCATTTGGATAACCCCTGTACTAACACAACTAACCAATTTTGAATTTGGACCTAGTTATGACCCCTTTAATTTTGCCTTTTTGATTTCCGGGAAGAGAAGGTACTTGTCAATAACTCGGGTTAATATCTCCCATTGACACAGTTCTGCAGGACTCCAGCAAACTCGTTGATACCATACGCAGCAGTTCAATAGGAAGGCGACCAGTTTAAATTGGTTATTCTCGGTGGCGTATCCGTGCCAGTGTTAATTAGCTGTATAGCTGATGATTGCACTGATTGTCTGAGTGCGACAATAATCAGCATGGAAGCACAAAGACCCGGAGGCAGGTCTGAAAGAATTGTTGTTAATGTTATTGATGGGTCCTTGAAGCCCCGCTGATTTTCCAACCCACCCGAATTTTGTCAAAATGTAAAGTTTTGCTTTTGTTTGGCAAAATAAACTAACCCCGTTTTGACTAGTCAGCTAGAAAATTCAATTTATCCCATGACCCAGCTGTTTATAATTTGTTTTACATGCTGTAATTATTTGAAGGGAAGTGACAACAAACCAATGGACAGCTTTTATAATTTGAATTAACAAGCAATTTAAATAAAAATTGAAATTTCGAAGCGCAATCAAAGGTAAAATTGTACCGGTGTTAAGTTGGTTATATAATTAGAAATGTCATTTTAAAGGATGAAGTTGATGGCGTTATTTTAAGGGATCAATTTGCAACTTTTTAATTAAGGCCCATCTTGGTACCAGTTTGTTAAACGCAAGGCTAAGATTTGAGAAAAGTTTCCACATATGTGTTGCATGAGTAATGACAGACTTCTGAATTAATGATTAACTAAATTTAGCCAATTTTATATTGCAGCGAATTTATAGTTTTTAACCAAATACAATTAGGGATGGCTAAAGCCCAATAAACATTGCATTTAGTTTTATCTAGGTCAGCGCAGTTGAAAATTATCTCAGTTGTAAAATTTGAACAGCATTTATTTTCAATTTGGTTAATTCATGCCAGTCAACCCAAAGTAAAGATTGCAGCTTCTATACATCTAAGAACGAAAATGACGAGGATTTCACCAATTCTACGTGGCAAGAAATTTAGCTAATGTTGTTGCTGGTTAATCTTCGAACTCATTTTTGCAGTCTGCAGAATGTTAACATGATCTTTAACTTTACACAGCCGTATAGAAAGAAAAATTGGTCAACTCGAATCGTTTAAAAAAAATAAAAAGCGGTTACATGTATACACTCAGCTATGGCAAGTAATGGCCCTAATTTATACACTGGTTAATTGCAACAGGGAAAAAAAATATGGCCGATTGCTATCTAATTGTAAATAATTTAATTATATAAGCTTACATGTAGTGTTGTGTTATGAAATTTGCAATCGTGAAATTGTGTAGCCTAACCTTATATAATATTTGCAACTATTCTTGGCTAGGATGCACTACAATATTTTAAATTGCATAACTATAGTCGCCAAGTTCATAGCCTAACTTTGGAGGTGTCACTTAACGACATTTATGCCAAATTTTAACTAAATAAATGGGAAAGTTCATGGCAAGCCCAAACATATATACATGTTCACTCCTAACACAATTCGGCCATAATTTTTACAATCCACCCCTTGCCTGGTGGCATGACACTGTAAAAATAATCCACTTCGTCTTCTTCGTAGATTTAGTTTCAAATATTGACTTTGAAACACCAGCTAATTGCTCCCCAAATTTTATTTAAGTCTCACCTAATTTGCACTTTGTTCTTCAGCAGCATTCATCTGGAAATACTACAAACCACCGGACACATTAGAATTAGTATAAATTACACATTCTTAAGACATGCCACAAACACCGTATAATTTAAACACTGTTCAACATGCAAAATAAATAAATAAATAAATTGGAAACAATTTAAGTCATTTGGTTCAAATACGTTTTCAATCACTTGGAATTCGTGTGTATCCATAATCTTTACACATACTCTTGGCAGTTTCGTATGCGAGATACTGCTTTTTGTGTTAATTTTAACCAGTTAAATTAAAATCATCCTTATCTTTTTTTATTCTCGTGGCTACGTCACTTTAATCCCAACTGGGATTAATTCCTCAAACGTACCGTATAATCGGAAACTGTGACGTGCCACTCGTAAATTTTAAATTATAGGTCAACCTTTAGCAATTAAGTTTGCGCCAAAGCCACATTATACTGACAATGCAATTTTTACCTTTTTGGTTACATCAGCAAATTGCAAAAAACAGCCAACACTGTTTTAATTTGGTAAATTGTCACGTTATTTATTGTTGAAAATTTGGTAAAGCACTTTGAAACGAATTTGAAATCGTCGTAATATTAGTTTTAAGCAATACGATTTATTTAAGAACTATGAACCGTATTAGGTTAGGTCCTCTCGATTGGGCCCTTGCTTGTTTTGGGCGGGCCATTCAAGACACGTTCGCCATTTTGGGTCGTCTTTTGTTTCACAAGTCTCCAGGCATCAATAACATTTTCCTCCTGTAATGGATATATTGATACTATGTTGCAAATCTATTGCCGACGTTAACATTGAAACATTTATAAACATGATTGTGATAAATTTGAGTTGTTAAATGTGGTTTTCCTTACCTTTTCTCTGCTCGGGTGATTGAAGTGCGATGGCTGAGGGACGATTGTTGGCATCCATTGAAACATTGACGCCTTCTTCTTGATGCGGTTCATGCCGTCAACGATGCAACAATCGTTGAGTGTTGACGTGACGAAGTGAAGAGTTACTATTGTCTGAGCTATAAAAATCTGGACGTTCCTTGGTTTGCCGCTGTGCTATTGTTTTGCACTTCGATTTTTCAATCCATTATTTATGATTAAAACTTAGATGCTTAATTGTTAATTTAAGTACCAATGTTGACGTTAAATGTTGATTGTTGTTACTTGACTTATAATAGCGCAATAATTTTTTTTTTTTATCAGTAGTTAACAATACTTTTTTTGACTTCAGGAAAACTTCCGAGACCTCTTCTGATAAAAAAAAAAAACAAATTGTACCTCATACAATTTTAGTTTGCTTGGATTTGTAAATTCAGGCCTCTTTTTTTTTTTTTAGTTATGGTCTTCCTTATTAAGTAGATCTCTAAATGCTTTTTTTTTTCATAAAAGTATTTTTCGTGACGTGTTTGGTTTCAGCAGTCTGGCCTCATAGATAGGACACGAATATGTCACTATTGATATAATTACGTGAACCTTGACTTACATGTGCATGGGGGCGATGTCCTAAGCCCCTCAGTCACTCTATAAATAAAAAATGTTTGTCAACTCTTATAAATACCAGTTGTTTGATTCCAATAAATAAACGCTGTCCAAGTTTCTTAGGAAACCCTAGGTATTTGAAACGGATCTTTTCCGTACCAATAAATTTTCGGAACCTAGGTAAAGCGAACATAACTTAACGTTTTAGTATAAATATTTAGGCGAAACGCTGGAGTTCTTTTTCAAGCGCGCCTCATCAGTTTAAGGTTATTATACATATGTTTCGCTTTGAAGATCACGGCTGTGTTGTGAAGTGTAAATTTTGAAATTTGTGTACTTGTCTAATTGCCGTTCTCGTTTAAGGTTAATTGACCAACTCGGTGTACGAAGCCACCTCTGACAACCATTTTGGGGGGAGGGGGGCATTCTGTAGGGACAGATCCGGCAGGACTGCTAGGTGATCGTCAGGGACACTGGACGTTCTAATAATTACGGCGGTGAATGCTGCTTTAACTCCATGGACCTTGCCTGCTTGACCTCTCCCTCAGTTTGCCTTTCTCTCCAAGCAACTCACTGTTGCCCTGAATTTAATGTTATTCTGTAACAATCTTGGACAACAATCTCACTGTCAATCTCACTGTCAAAGTACCAATCTTTCCACATTGGTAACGAAATTTTACCTTTCGCCTACTCGATTGAAAGCCACGTTCTCCCGGATGTGCATATGATTCGTGATCTTGGCATTTGGTTTACGTCAAATTTGAAATCGACCCTCCATTGCGGGAAGATTACTGCTGCTGCATTTAAGCGTTTGGCTATCGTAAATCGCTGCTTTACTTCTGGAAATTTGACTACAAAAGTCTGGGCTTTTAGAGTCTTTGTCCGCCCGCTTCTTGAATATGCAACCCCAGTGTGGTCGCCATACCTCTTAAAGGATGTTGATCTTGTGGAGTCGGTGCAGCGGCGTTTTTCTAAGTATCTACATGGCCTCCGTGATTTGCCCTACAATACGCGAATCAAACGCTTGGGGTTGGAATCATTGGAACTGCGTCGTTTGAAATTTGACTTAATTCTAACTTATAGGATTGTCCATGGAATGTTAAATGTAGACTTGCCTTTTTTCGACTTGAGCAGAATTAAATCTACTCGGGGACATTCCCTTAAACTCTCTATTGACGGAGCAAACTTAGATTGCCGAAAAAATTTTTTCACGGTTAGGGTTGCTCCAGCTTGGAACTCCCTGCCTGAGACCGCGGTTACAGCATGTTCTCTTGCAGCCTTTAAGAAGATCCTCAACGCATGCCCTCTTGGGAGTTTCCTAAAGAGACCGGAATGAATCGTGTCTAGGTTGACCCTGTTCTTGGCGGGCTTGGCTTCGATATATTATTTTCATCTTTTTATCCTTTTTATATTGTTTTTTATGAATTTCTGACAGTTAGCATAGGGTTGATGTTAGTGGGCTTTGCCCCTTCCAAATTCCTAACCACATTTGTGGTTGAAACTTTTATTATATTAATAAACAAAAACGGAACGTTAAATGTTTAGAGTAAGGATCTAAAAGTCATAACCTAGAAGGAACACGGACAAGCTTTGACAGTCAGGGTCTAGGTGTAAAACTTTGTCAGTAAAAGGCTGGAAAGCATTAGACCCTTACTACCCGATGGTTAGCTTAGTTCTAGTCTCTTCGGAATGAACGTGTGTGTGAACGGTTGTTGCATGTTTTCTTTGTTCTTAGAATATTGTTATGGAACTTTAATAACACAATTTTCTTGTGAAGTTTGGCATTTTGTCTTTTGATGCTTTAGAATTTTTTATTATATGTCGTAGATTTATGGTAGAGGATTACCATAATGCTCTCTGCTACGAATATGCTGGCATGTTACTAAATTGAAAAATAATTTCAACGTAAAGCAAAGCAGGAAACGTATGACCATACTACCACTTGATCATCACATGGGTCATTGTAGGAGGATTTCCAGTTTTTCGTCAAAATGTATTTATTGCTGACCACTGGGTAGTAAGGGTCTAATGCTTTCCAGCCTTTTACTGACAAAATTTTACACCTAGACCCTGACTGTCAAAGCTTGTCCGTGTTCCTTCTAGGTTATGACTTTTAGATCCTTACTCTAAACATTTAACGTTCCGTTTTTGTTTATTAATTCGTGTTACTTTTAGAATTGCAGCTAAACTGTAAAACAGTGCAGTTGACGGTCAAAGCTGATAGTTTAACACAAGAGACCCTAGGCTAACTCTTACTAATCTGGCTATCGCCAATGGTAACAATAGAAACAAATCCTTTAATCTTCAGTCTATGTCTTGCAGCTGGCGTTTGCTAATTGGTATTGTTGAATAATAACAATGTTTAAAACAATGTAAAACAATCAATCTGGTGGTTTAGAGCTCCGTAACCCCTGAACCACTTGACCAATTAGAAAAGGTCTTATAAAAAGGGCACATCTACAGAGCAATACCTGTAAAATGAGCTAAGAACCAGCTTTATAGGACAAATGGTTTGACCTGTAGAGAGGACAAACGAAAGTATCCCCAGAACAACAACAACAAGAAGCAGAACAAGAAGTTGTCTATTTGGCCCCTGTCTGCATCTCGGGTTTGGCTGGACCGAATTTCACAATTTTTGGACTGTAGCTAGGCCTTTACTAGTCAAGGCTAGATTCCAAATTTGGTTTAACTATGTTTACTTTTGACGGAGTTATAAGCTCTCAAAGTTGAGAGTTTAACACAGAGGTCCTAGGTCGACCCTTACTAACACTGGCTATCGCCAGTGTTAATTATATTATAACAACAATGTAAAATACTGTAAATCAATCCATGACCATTGTAAGCTCGAGGGTTGCCTTGCCAACAATGTAACCATGCTGTTTAAGGGCAACAATTGCCCAATAGCTCTCCTCCCATTCCAATCCAACCAAGCCAAGAGTCAGTCTTATTTTTCGATTGCTAACTAGAAATTATCCTCCAATTTTCTCCTCCCATGGCCCCAATTTAAGTCAGCATGCCCCCAATATTTTCACTGTAATTCACCCCATCACATTTGTAGTTATGCAGGGATACCTTGAGGCAGGCGAGCTAAGACACCATATAATCCTGAACGAGTAAAACATCTTTGGCAAACTCCTGTAGTAATTACTGTTTCATAGCTTCACTGTTCCACCAAACCAACTCATTAACATTTCCGCCCGAACGTAGTCCCGCATCCCCGCAACTTTATAGGCTGGCGTGAGAGAGCCTCACTGAGGCTAGTGCTTCCCTGCAACGCGCGAGCCGACTTACATGATGTCATATCCATAATTTTAAAAGTTAAATTTTATAGAAAAAACTTCGTTCCACATCCCTACTATAACAACATGTTTTGCCGAAACCAAACTTCGTTATATACCTGTGACAGTGAGGTTTATTAATTGTATAAAGGGGGCCCCTTTGGTTGGGGGGCCCGGGGTAATTGCCCCCTTTGCTCCCCTATAAATCCGGCCCTGCATGTGCTTTTGCTTTTAGATACGTTAAGCCGCACACGGTGTACTGTCAAAGTAAACTCCTAATAATACTCTTTCATTTGGAAGGAAACGGAGCGTCCAAGCCAGTCATAAAAACACCGTTAGGCTTGCCGCTCATCGCATCGTACAAAACTCCTTACTTGCTCACGACGCGTTGGTCAATTGCATACGAAACTCCGAAATAGTTACAGAGTTAGAACTTTCAGTGTGCAGGCTCTGCCGCACATGCGCATGCGAATGTCGAATTGTTTGATAATGTTTTGTCGTAAGACGTTTTGTGATGGACATGCGACAAGACATAAGGCGCCTTTGCATATACGTTCGATGCGGTGTGCGGCCGGCCTTACCCCTGCGTATAGTTCTGGCTTCTGTAGATCTTATGTTTTATCACCTGTTGGTTGGTTTAAACAGGAGTGTTCGTTGAAATTAACACGTATAAGGTCAATTCTCAATTTCTGTTTTTCTTAAAGATTTTTTGCCCTTATCTGCTCTGTCATTTAAATGTTCTGTCCCATTTTGTTGTTTCTCAAGCTTTAGTGTTCCCTTTTGTTAGCTAATCGCCACTGGTAGCAGTTCAAAATATTTAAATACGAAAACAATTATTTATCTGTGTCTAACCGTCTCCGAAAATAAGCCTAATTTTGTTTCGTGTTTAAATATTTTACATTGCTACCAGTGGCGATTTAATACGAGAATGTGTGCGGTCCGCGGGGGGGGGGGGGGGCCCAATTCCCGCCAAACGTTTTTCTGTGCCCAGCTACTGGTTGACCCCCCACCCTCCAGAGAGAAATTTCTGATGAAATGCGTCGATGGTACAAACGCAGGTGTTATGAGTACACAAACAAATTTTGTCTGATCGAGCGCACGTTACTGTAATGTACCATACATCGAGTGCAACTAACTGGAATGTACCGCACATCGGGCTGTGATATTTTATGACTACGCAATCAGAACAAGTTTGAGTTGGGAGGGGGGGGGGGGGGAGAAACTTCGTGCGTTAACGATAAAACACCCTATAACCCACACCATGAAACATAACTGCCGGAATATCTGAAGAATGAAATTCCAGATATGCGCTCGATATACAGTTAAGGCTGGCTGCACGGTGCATCGAACACCTTGGCCGGCGACACACCAAATAAGGAGGGAACTGGCTGATGGCCTTACGCAAAAACTAATGCTCGAATATTGTTGTTTAAAATGATACAAACGCCCACTTAAAAGTATTCCTGTCACCCCTTTCTGGTGTCAATATCTTTTCAATACGTAATTTAGTATTTAGCATTTAATCTTTTTCTGTCTTTGTGTTGCTGCTAAACGATTATTCTCTTGTCCTAGGTTTGTCAGTTATTATAGAATCGGTGAATGACTCCAATTTTAAAACGGATAATCAAATAGTACTGCGAAAAGCTACTCGTCTTTACTGATTGTTACTGAGAACAACAATTTAGTGACTCGCTCCTCGTTGGTCCGTTGACGCCAGATCATTGTTGATGGACGCTCTGGACGGATTCGAGAATTCCACGAAAAAAACGTGGCAACAATCATGACGTCATGTATTGTTGAGGCATTGTTGGGTGATTGTTGCTGATTGTTGCAAATGGTCATTTTTCGTTAATTTCGGTCATTTAGGACCCAGCTCGAACTTTGAAAATACGCCTACACAAAGAACGTGTTAATTTGCTTTCTTTGAGAAACTTCTCAAATTTATAGCCTTCGACTTCCAGAGGAGAAGACGAACTACCCCAAGCACCCAACCAACCAACCAACCAACCAAGCATAAATTGAATCTTTTTAACGAGGAGAGACTAGCGGAGTCGTTCGCTTCGCTCGCTCATTCCGCCGCGTCTCGCTGCGCTCGAGGAGATTTCTTGTTGCAATACTTATGCAAAGACGGATAATTCTACACCAAAAACAAACAGTCAAATGCCCAAGCAAATGATCAGATTTTTCGTATGGTTTCAATTCGTAAACAAACGGTTACTGCGCCTACTCTTTCTTTTCTCAAGATTCAACAGATTCATTTTCACTACTGAATAAATATTTAGCCTACTACTGAATAACTGTATTTAGGAAAAAATGCTGTTTCTGATGACAAACGCGGATTTTCGTTCGCTTCGCTCACTCAATCAGAGCACACATTTTCTCAGAAACGTAACACCGAACTACACATCACTTGTAATTTATGTTAGTACGACACTTTACATAGGTTTTCTTGTTTCACTTATTTTAAGAATTTTTTTCTTTACGTCCTGCTCAGTTAAGATTTTTCTATTGGTTTCTTATCACTTCACTTTCTGATGCTCCCTCATTTGGCGAAACAGCAGCTGCAGAAATCAAGTGAAAACGCTACGGTTCCAGTGATCTTTTATCCGTCGTAGAAAGTCGTTCGTTTGCACTACTGAATAAATATTTAGCCTACTACTGTTTCTGATGACAAACGCTGATTTTCGTTCGCTTCGCTCACTCAATCAGCGCAAACATTTCCTCAGAAACGTGACTGAATCCATGTAACAACCAAGAACCACACATGACTTGTCATTTGTGTTCGTACATGGGTTTTCTTGGTTCATTTATTGGAAGAATTTTTCTTTACGTCCTGCTCACTACAGATTTTTCCATAAGCGTCTTATCACTTTCTGATGATCCCTCACTTGGCGAAACAGCAGCAGAGCGTCAAGTGAAAACGCCACGGTTTGAATGTAAGTTATGCCTACACAAGACACTAACTCGTAGCCAAATAATGAAAGCTTTTTTATGTTTTTCGCACAAATAAGGAGGGTACCGGCTGATGACTTTACGTAAACACTAATGCTCAAATACAGATGCACACGTAAAAATATTCTTGGCACCTTTTTCTGGTGTCAATATACTTACTACACGTAATTAAGTATTTAGCATTTAATCTTTTTCTTTTTTTTTTGTGTTACTGCTAAACGATTATTCTCTTGTGCTGGATTTGTCCGTATATAGACTAAATGAGATGAATGACTCAAATTTTAAAACATATGTCAAGCAAAGCTGCGCGTGTTTACTGATTATTACTGAGAACAAGTTATTGACTCGTTCCACGTTCGTCGGTTGCCATAGTCCATTGTTGATGAACGTTCTGAACGGCTTCGAGGCTTGCACGGAAAAAATTTGGGTAACAATCATGACGTCATGTATTGTTGAGGCATTGTTGGGGATTGTTGCTGATTGTTGCAAATGGTCATTTTTCGTTAATTTCGGTCATTCAGGACCCAGCTCGGACTTTAAAATTACGCCTACACAAAGGACGGATTAATTTGCGTTTTTTTGACAAACTTCTCATATTTGTAGCCTTCTACTTCCAGAGGAGAAGACGAACTACCCCAACCAATCAACCAAGCACCCAACCAACCAACCAAGCATAAATTGCATCTTTTTAACGAGGAGAGATGATAAATGTCTTATCTAAAAATATACCCACAAGGGTGAAAGAACCGGCCAAGTTTCAGCCAATTAAAGTAGTGATATCAGAGCCAAAAAGGCTGCCACCAAGTTACTACATTAGTTGCCAAACTAATCCCGCCGAGTATTACATCAAAGGTTAAATAAAAAATCTGACCATTGCTACTATTGTTTGTCAGGGCACAAAGGGTGTCCATTACCGACAATTTTTCAAGCTGTTTCGCCGCATAGGTATTTATCCTCGCCATTGTGAAGTACTCTCAGCTATGGTTTGTTTTAAAGTATCAAAAGCTAGTGGCCATGCAACAACAATGCAGGAATTAAAAAACAACGACTTTCTTACAATGAAGTGTGACAATTATTGAACTTGGCGGACGGATGTATTCAGCGAACAATTGTAATAATTTACTAGTTTATCATTGTATGCGTTACATGCATATCCAAGAAACACTGAATTTTAAGAAGCAAGCTGTACCGTAATCATATGCAACGAAGTATATCATTACTTACTACTTATTACTTATTACTAGCTAATTCCGCTCATATAAAATAACTTATGCGACTGATATGCTTGAAAATTGACATTCTG
>JAHWFP010005387.1:97560-121202 GCA_023313725.1 Lithobius niger | reverse complement strand
TTGCAGAACCTGGTCTCCTTAAGGTGCTTGAATACGAAGCCAGCAAACTGTTTCCAATGGATGAGCCCAGGCCCTTCCTCGAAGGGGTCGTCGTTGTCGGTCGATTCCGAAGTGGGGGGGGGGGGTGATGCGACCGATTCCCGCCACTGTTTTTCTTGATCACGTTGTTCATCCCCAAAGCTTCTCTCTTCCATGAACACGTTATCCTCATTGAACACCACCTTCCTCCGTTTTGCCTCCGGCGACAGGGAACCACGATCGCATTCCCGTTTGCGTGTAGCAGAGTCACTCCTAGCAAGGTGGTCTTGGTAGTAGAACTGGTCATCCTCATAATCGTCTTCCCCTTCTTCCTCATAAAATTCCTGTTCCCTGACAAGTGGAAGAACCGCTCTAACCGGTGAAAAATGGTGATCTGTGGATGTTCGGGGATGTCCGGGGAAATCCGGGGATGTCCGGCAATGTCCGGAGAAGCCTGGTGAAAAATCGCGAACAGGCGAACTGCGATCCTTTTCGCTGTACATAGGTTGACGTCGGGTTGGTAGATGTTCGCGAGGTCCCTGATCAGCACGAACTGCATGTGAACTGCGATCCGCCCGTGAACTGCGATCGTTGTGCGGTCTGCGATCGTCGTGTGAACTGCGATCGCCGTGCGAACTGCGATCGCCGTGCGGACTGCGATCCCTAGGATAACTGCGATCCGCCAAACTGGTTTCAGTTCTACGTGGGCTGCGATCGTGATCGCTGCGAACTGGCGAACCGTGTAGATAGCTCGCCTTGCTGAGTACGGGATCCACCGTGTCAGAAACTAAATCCACACAACACGCCCTCCCGCTGACCCTTTTCTCGGGCGCGGGCAGGGCCTTTTTTGACCCGTGCCGATTAACCTCACGTTGGCCTTCCCTTTTCTCGGGGGCTGAACGCGTTTCCTTCATTTTTGGCACATTTTTATCCTGTCCGCTAACCCTTTTCTCGGGCGCTGACGGATTGGTCAAATTTTTGGGCCTGCTATTATCGTGTCCGCTAGCCCTTTTCTCGGGTGCTGACAGATCGCCCTGAGCCTTTCCACCACTCACTTGTCCACTGTTCTTTTTAACAGTCGTGCTCTTAGAATGTTTACCTTCCCCCTTTTCCTTTCGTGAGATTGAGACTGCACTGTGGCGGGCTGGACTGCCCCTTGAACTAGCTTCCGTCTTTCCGTCGCGCGGCCTCGGTTTTACTCTGTAGCGCACTGCCCGGCGAACCACCCGTCCGGATCGCCGGCGAACCCTTTGTTTTGATCGCCGGCGAACCCTTTGTCTCGTGCTCCTCTAGACATTTGACAAGGATTGCAGTCGATCCCTCTACGTGAACTGATAAGTCACTGTTCAAGAGTACATTCTGCTCACCATATTCCTTAATTGGTGCGTCCGACATTGGTTCCGAAATCACACAAGACTCAGTGTGGGAAGTCATTGCAGCACTGGCACCAAAACTGTTGCTTGAAAAACCTTGCTGGGCTATCAACGCGTTCACTGTCGACACTAGTCCCGTGATGGATCCCAACACCTCACCTCGAAACTTTGTCCTCCATATCGGCCGTCCGATCAGAAACGATCGATTTAGCCGTGTCACGGGCCGCCGTCACCATAGCCCCCAACGAACCCTGCGGGTAAACAGATTTTTCACCGAGTGGAAAACCGTCAAATTCCGATGACGAATCGGTTGCACTAACCACTAATTCTTCAACGAAGATCGGCGCCTGAGGGTCCTCGGCCATTTCAGCTAGTCTCCGATCGAGGGAAAAATGTTCTTTCTTTTGCTTTTTCTTTACTTGTTCAAGTTTTTGATCGGATCGTCTCCACGTCCACAGAATGCGCTTCACGGAGTTTGGGTTATGAGCTTCGCAAATATTGCATTTTTCGTTACCAAAATCACAAATCCTACACCTCCTGCATAAAGGATGGAGATCTAAAGGTGTTTTCTGGTGCGTGCACGAAGCAAAATCACCATCCTTAAGTAGTTCGTCAATCCTAGCAAGTTCGTCTTCACTATTGTGGTCGGCCATTTTCTTTGCAGGGAAAAAACGCACGACTTCACTCGTGCGTGCTCAAAAACGAATGGGGTTTTCCCCACGAGGCAGGCGGCTGCAGCGCCAGCGCTGGTAGCGCGCCTAGCGGGAAAAGCGGGCAACTGACGTTGAAATTCATAAATTCAGGATTTATGGGTGGTTGAGCATGGGAAAAGCAAAATTAAACGAATTTAGCATGTAGACTGGAGGTAAGTATCTTGCAGATAGTAAGAAAATACTGATGCCTAAGTGTAAAATTGCACTTACTTTTTTACTTCTTACTTCCGGGCTTTTTACTTCTTAGAATAGTTTCTGGAGAAACTGAGGGATGTTGATCTTTTGTACTTCGAAAACTTAGCAACATAACTGTGGACGGTTGATCTTAGAAACAGTTGTCAGCTAAATTGTTATAAGCCGACGCTGTTCAATTTTGCGAGTGTCTCCGGGAGCACTCAGCCTTACTTTTTCTAATTTGAAAATTTGAACTTATTCAAAACACAAGTGTTGTTTTGTCTGAATCTTGTGAATTACATGCTGTAAATTCAATTTGTTGCTTTTAATATCTTAATTCAAAAGCCGATCTAGTGAAACATAATGTAAAGTGTGCTCTCCATAATTCTGTTGTTAAAATAAAACCAGGCGTTTGCTAGCCGATTAATTGTTTAAGTGTAAAATGAATATGTAGCCCATCTTTAATTTTAGCTTTGATAAACAGTTAAATTCCACCGTTTGTGGCAGTGATTACCATTAGTGTTAAGGTTAGGCCCCTTTAATTAGGACCCGACGCTCCATCCCCCATGCTGGGACAGTAGCCCACGCTGTGCTTATGCCGTAAAAGTCGTTATAATCACCGCTAAACCTTAAACTGAGACTCCGTGTTAACCAAGGAAACCGGGGCCGTTACAAGCACCTCAGCCGTCGTAGCGTCCGCCGTTACACCTCGCTGGAACAAAACGAAACTTGGCTAGTTTCACTCCCAACACGAGGCTCTGGAAGAAGAACAGGCACTGTTTGGTTAGCCTGCGTAACTCTTCTTCTGATTGATGCCTGATGAGCCAGTCGTCGAGATAAGCTTGAGAGCGAATCTTGGCCTTGTGTAGGAAAGTGAGGACTGGACGCAGGATGGCCTTGAAGGCGTGTGACGCTGTTGCCAACCCGAAGGCAGTACCTTGTATTGGTAAGATTGGCCTCCAGAATAAAAACAAAATAAGAGACGAATAGAACGATGAAGAGGAACATGAAGACAGGCGTCTTCGACATCGATTGATGTTGTGAAATCCCCTCTTCGAATAGCTTTCCTTATGGACTGAAGAGTTTCCATCTTGAAATGTTCCTTCACCAGATGTTGATTCAACTTCCTTAAATTGAAGATAAGCATCTCACCTCCTCCGCGCTTTCCAATCACTCTTGCCGGGCTCCAAAACCCCTTCGGTGTTGGGCTGAGATAGCCGAATTGCTCCCTTGGTCAAAAGCACTTGTACCTCGTTTTCTAGCTTCTCGTCGAATGGCATGCTTGTGGGGAAGAGAGCAGGGAGCGACGAAAATGGTGGAATGTAACCGCTTTTTACCACTGACAGAGTGAAGGCGTCTTCCGCGACTAGCTTCCATTGTGCCAGATAACGCCGTATCCTTCCCTTTACCTGCCGGTTAAGAGGGGGAGGATGAGAAAAGAGGCTCAATATCTGGCTTTTATGCACCGGCCACAGAAAGAGCCACATCCTCTTCTAAAACCTCCACTGCCCCTACCCTGGCTTGGGAAGGAGCACTGTCGAAATGGGAAAGGGCGAGGGAGAACAATTCCTGTCCGGCGTTGCTGGATCCTTTGATCCCTTGCCTAAGAAATTGTCTTATAATGCTTTAGCAGGTTCGGTGTAGAACTGGTGCTAAGAAGTGAAAAAAGGCTTCTTTCTCTTGTTCAAATACGGTTGCTTGAGAGTAGTGGCGGGCTTTGCCTTGTCACCTAGCTCGGGAGCCAATTCCAAGAGCTTCCCATCGAACAGATCCTCAGACTTGTGTATTGGCAACATACAAACTTGGCTGACAACGTCGGTAGGAGTGTTACGGCCGATTGCAAAGTTGTGTCCCAGCGACGAAAAACCATGTTTAACCCTTAAAGTGCCGAGGACGAGTATACTCGCCAAAAACACAAGCACAGACAGAGTCCAAAGTATGCACGAGATGGCCAACAATGGAGAAACGACAACAATGCTAGGTTCCCTTAACAAGTTGACTCTAGAGACGGCCGTGGGCGAGTTGGTAGAGGCGTGTGCCTGAAGTTAAATAGCTCCTTCAAGTTGCTAGTTCGAGTCTCATCCAGGTTACCCCTACTTTTTTGGAGATAGAAAATTAATTCAGCAGTCAAAGGGTTAAAAGCAAGCAAAAGCCCCATGCAAATCCTTTTTTAAGAAAGGAGAGAGCACATTTGGTCAACCTCTCATAATTCTCCATGAGGGCGTGACGAGCCAAATCCGGACTCTCTGCAATATCTTCTTGATATGCCGCTGCTAAACCCAAAAGGAGATCCCCACGTGAGAACAGGCTCGAAGAGCACACCTCAAAATCGCTTCATCCTCCTCGTAAAAAGATGTAGGAACGGAAATGTTCGCCGGCCTCTTCAAAGTCGAGTTAGCCTCCATCAGTTGACTAATGTGAAGATATTCTGCCTCTGCGAACGTGGCATAGCACTTCTTCCTGGGTGTACCTTTCCCCATGGACTAAAAATAAAAATTCCTAAACTTTGGATTGTGCGGCAGCAATGACTTAGACAAAGAGATTGGTTTGTCTACCTTCCGAGTTAGGGTCTCTTCATCCAAAAGCTGACGAAATGCCACCTCAAATTGCAGGATATGAGACGGGGCGTAAACTTTCCCCTCCAGAATTCCCAAAAGGATCAGCCGGTGGGTCATGAGGGCTAGGCTACGGCGGAATAAATTGACGACAGTAGTGGGAGCCTTTCAAATTTCTGGACAATGCAGCTGAAAACTCTCCCACGGAACAAACTCTGGGCATTCCTCAAATAAAATCCGTTTTTGTTTTTGGTGCAGGTGGCAAAACTTGTTGTCATTCAGAGAAAAATTTGACAGAATCGGCATCAGATGGATAATCAGAATCCCATAAAGAGTAGGGCAAAAATCCACTCTTCTTTGCTTCAAAGACACTTCAGATCGACGATAAACTTCGTGAAGACGTTTCGAAGAATGAGATGACGAAATGCATAATTTCACAGCCGCTTGCGGTGACGAGCAAAAAGTCCGGCGACCTGGCTACGCGTTCCGGTTTCTTTCCTTCTCAGCAAACAGCAGACAAGTGACAGGTGACGTCTCTCCAGAGCGTGGCGAGGCATTGACGACCTGATACCTTGGCAACGTCTCCAAATTCGGACGACCACACGGAGCATGAGAGTAGACCTTGACTTGTCGACGAGGTTCGAAGACCCATGAATCGGCGACGTCCCCTTAGAGACCTTAGTCATAGAGGAATGACTAGCCGCTGGCAACAATATTAATTTATTTATCTAACTCAAATGCGAGTTAGACATTCCCATTTTTGTCTTTGTGGTTAAAACCTTTTTTGGGACGTTTTCTCCACCACTAGGCTTTTTTGTAGGGCTAACTCCATGTTTTGGTTTTCTTTTCTCGGAATTCACCCACAATTCTTCCCTGCACTGCATACTACGGCTTCGTCATGTCCGTATGTTGCAGTGCTACCGCCACAGACTCACTGTTGCTTTTAACCTTTTTCGGGGACTTGGACTTTATAGTTACATTATTTTGCTTCGATTTCTTTATCTTCGAACCATCGGATGTCTTTTTCACCGCTGGTGATGAACGAAACGACGTGTCGACGTCGACCGAGAAAGACTGAGAAAAGTTCAAATCTACGTTGCCGGATGGCGCTGCAAACTGCAACAAAGGCGACGTCTCCACTTGGCAGCTAGCCTCACACATACGGCGCTGTTGATCCAGGCCTCCCACGAGTGCCGTAAGTTTCTTTTCCAATTCCGCGAAACTTTCCTGATTTTGCTTCTTGTTTTCAGCAATATTATCTTTGCGAAGAATATAGAGTTGTAGGTTCATTTCAGTTTTATTCAGGTACCTAACAGCCTCAACAATTGATTGCATTGTTCGACTGAGTCAATGGCGACTGCCCTAGAATAGAAGAGACCGACGGCGACGTGACCAGGTTAGGCTTATTTTCCGAAGCAAGGGACGTGTGTTTTTGCTATCATCTCAAACGACAAAACCACCAACGGAAGATTAATATCCGTACTCACTGAATTGAGTCTAGTTTCTAAGGGGGTTTTTGAACTAGAAGAAGAGTTAGAATTTTGCGCATGCATCTCACATTGCAACTGTTTTTGGGCAGACTTGCGCCACGTCCTTAACACCTTTTTGATAGTTTTCTGATCGTGCAAATCACAAATGGTACAGAGAGACTCACTAAAATTATAGGGCCTGCATTTACGACATGCTGGATGAAGATCGCGTCGGATTTTTATGCAATTACAAGATGGGAATTCACCAGTGGCTATCAACACAAAAACCTTGTCGGTGTCCATCTTGCAAAAACTTTGGGCGATGTGACAATGTCCACGAAAAAAAGCAAGAACACGTGGTCGTGCATTTTGTTGGCATGAATGCCCAAAACAGCATAATTTAAAGATGGCAGCCTTACCATTATGGTAAGGCTGCGACGCCAGCGCAACTGGCGGCAGACGAGCTAAACTCACCACATTGCTGTTTTAACGATAATGGAGTTTAAAAATTAGGCAAGCCAGTCAAAATCGAAACGATTTAACACGGTTAGTATTTTGCAGATAAGAAACGACTGATAACTATGGGGAGACAATTACAGCAATGACTTTCAACGACCGATTCTTCCTAATTATGCAGTGGCTTAAAGACCTTGAAACCCCTACAAGACCACACGTTAGGCCTATGTGAACTTGTCGGAATTTGAGAATAAGTGCAACTTATTTTCCCAACTATAGTTTTGAATGATTTAACCATTCATTAACTTTTCAAAAAACAGGGAAACTGCTTCCCTTCTTCAATAAAAATGAACAACAAGGAGGAATATTTATGATTCATATTATCAAACTTACTTTGCTTCCAGAGCCAAGGCACAGATGGCAGCAGCAATTGGAGCAGAGGCCGATGTTCCAGTGTGGTCCCGAGTGCACAAACTGTGTGGATCTAAACTAGCATCCATGTCAACTGTCACCTACAGATGAGACTAAATTAAGTTACTGTTCAAAATCATTTACAGGTGAAATACAATAGACCTTATTAATGTTCTAATTGCCTCTTCAAGTTAAACAAAATTGTGTAATTATTAAGGATGTACCGATGCCGAGCTGATGAGCCAAGCTTTGCCAATTAAGAATGGGCTCAAGGTCATCTATGGTTACACTAATGGAATGTCCCCAACATCCTTAACATGACACCATATAACCATATATGACGTGTCACATACGTTAGGAGATATTTTCCCGCTCCCGTTGGGACCGTTGAGATGAAACACCCTGTATGTGCTGTATGCTGTAGCCAGGACTACAAGTCCAATCCAACATGCGCACATGCCATTGTTATGTCATTGTAGTATGCCTTGTAAATGGCGAGGTTTATTTATCACTGGAGGTGCCAGCTGATCAATGGTGACCATCGGGTCCAAAATAATTTTTCTTAGTTAAGACAGATGCAAACAAATCAAAATACTTGGTACCACTCTTCGGTGCACAAGTCATTTTGAAATTACTTGGCTGGGCATCAGCTCAGTAACAAAGATCCCATTTCACACAGCCTTAGTAATTATTATCTGAACATTGTTTATTTGTGTAAAGAGATGAATAAGCAGTTAGGTATCAACGCAGTCTTCCAAATATGGTACGGCACAGATACATGTCTTCAGTTAAAGTTAAGAGTTGTAAGGTCGCTAAGAAGTGGACGATTATTCACAAGTCACAATGCTTGATCCTAATTCACTCCTTACTGCATAGCTAGGGGACTATGCACGTAGTGTTTACATTATTATGCTATAAGCAGAATTTATTCTTCTGCTGCACCTCGTAGGCAAGGATCCAAACTTATAATCTCATCTCTACACCAACTGACCCGAACCTTAGCTCAGCCTCATGTTTTATACGCGAGGGGAACAACAGACTCAAGCCTGAGGCTACTGGCGAACAGGTGCGATCAGGTTCCAACTGGGTTTGCAGTGGATCCGTGTCGCCACCTGGCGGCTGGTACCTGTCCAATTCCTGAGTACGCAGTAAATTAGGAGGCTGGAAGGCTGGCAGGCCGCCATGTTTGAGGCAAGTGGACTACAGAGTGTAAGCTTCGTGAGTTGCACATTGCCGTACATGTAAGCCGGTTACATAATGAACCAAATAGGCTAACTGTGCAAAGAGGTTCATACCGTAGATAATAATTTCCACGTAAAAAAACCTACAAACTTCTTGGTATAATCATACTAAAAGTGGAGATATGCTGCTCTTTTTTAGAACTTTACCAGTGATGTGATTGCAACTAAAAAAACCGACAATTTTAAACATAAAATTATTTTTACTTATCCTAGAATATACTTTTGCACTGGTAACAGGTAAATATCCCCCTGGTAAAAAGCCCACTGGAAAATATCCCCCCTACAAAAAAAAAAGTACGAATACAATACAAAAATAAATAAAATTAGGGAAGGGAATGATAATAATCATCACTGCTGGAAACTCACTGCTGTAAAATACTAACTTTTTAATATCAACATCCAACGATTAAAAATCTACTCCCCATCTGCCCCCCCCCCCCAAAAAAAAAGGAAAGGAGAAGTTGGAAGAAAAGAAACCAATGTAAAAAATAACAAATCCCCCCCCACCCCCATCACCAGACATAGTTGAAAATTAATTATTGTATACCTTTTCATCTTAGAATGAGATGTCATTGTTATGAGCTACACCCCTGAGATTGTCCATGGTTGTTCTGGTGCTGTAGCCATTCACTATTGACAGTATGCTTGTATTTGAATCAGCATACTTTTTCCACTGAGGCTGCAGTGCATGACCAGCCAGTATTTGAATGCAGTACACTCGCCGTTAAGCCTGGATGCTGTTAAGTATGCTACGGCGACCTTGACGCATGACTAATATTAGTATCCTCAAAATAATTTAGGAGATTAATACGGGCTGCATCTTGCAACTGTTCAAAACCGTCAAACACACTGTTACAAAGCAGAAAGGCAAGGGCAGGAACAACACGCAACTGAAGGGAGAGGTGATCGTCAGCTCTATAATCTGTTTGCAACCTCCTTGTCCTTTTTTTGTGGGGGCAGGGGGAGTTGTTCTAGGAATGAATGATATTAAAAAAGTTTCATTCCTTGTAGTTTCCAGCAGTGAGTTTCCGGCAGTTATGAGTTTTTGGCTTTAGGATGATTATCGTTACTATTTTTTTAGAGAGGGATATTTTCCAGGGGGAAATTGGTATAGGGGAGATATTTTCTGGGGGGATATTTTTCGGGGGAGAGGGTGCGCCGTCCCTGGCACCCCGTGATATTGACGGGGGGGGGATATTTTCCGGGGGGCTTTTTCACCAGGGGAATATTCGCCTAGAACCTTTTACACTTGTCGTTTGAGATGCGATGCAGGACGTTGAAATCGCGTTGCTCCACGAGTAAGCCTTTTTCCTGGCTATGAAAAATGTCGCCGTCGTGTAGCTCCAGTGGTAGGAGGCTCACACCTGGAACCGACCACCCAACCTGCCCTAACGCAGGAATAAAAATTTTCCTTCAGTGGAATGGTCAGGAGGGAACGGGGAACAGGTTTCGTGCTAGCTAGTAGCCCAAAGTACGCGTGGCAGCAGACTCCCTGTTGGTGCAGGAAAGCCAAAACTGGGTGGAGAGGAGAACGATAATGAATACGTGGGGCACAGGCCAAAAGGTAACACTTCGAAATGGAACGTCCTTCCCTTGCACCAGAACCGGAAAGGGTGGAGGGGGTCGTGGAGGTAGGCAGCCTCCCAGGCACTGTACATCGTAACACCTCCTTCCGGGTCGACTCCCGGAAGGATGCAAGAGTTTCCATTTTAAAGTGTTCCTTGATTACAAAGCTATTTAGGTAGTGCAAGTTGGAAATGAGGCGTATCCCGCCGTACTTATTTGCGATCACCCGAGCTGGGCTGAACATCCTGGGCGTGGTGTCAAGTATGTGCTGGATTGCTTCCTTTGCAAGTAGTTTTACCACTTCTGGTGCAAGGAGGGAGTCTTCTTTGTCGTCGAGTCAGCTTGGGGGAGCAGTTGTAAGGGCCGGTTTTCCTGATTAAGGGGGTGATGTAGCCTAGGAACACGACCGACAAGACAAATGCTTCTTAAGTGAGGTTCCTCCATGTTTCTCTGGGGAATCATAGCCTGACCTCTCTGGCTTGAGATGATGTTCTTCTTGTAACTTCCACCCTCCTCTTCTGCTCTGCTGTGGAGGACCTCCTCTCTGGTGTGACTTCTCTTCATTCTGGTCTAGGTGAGGGTTCATGGGGGTTGGAGGGGGGGCACTGGGGCTTGCTCCTTGGGTCTCGAAAGGGCTCATGAAGAAAAAGTCAAACTTTAACGAGAACCCATTGTTCTTGGCTTTGGGTGTCGCGTTCTTGGCTTTCTCCCAGAGTTCTGGCACCAGGTTGAGTATTTTTCCTTTGAACAGTTTTGATATGTTGTGAAAGGGGTGAAGTCGTAGCTGGACCAGGGTGTCCACGAGTGTGCCAAGAACACGTCACGACGTTGTAATACGAACTTCGCTAAAGCGCTCGCTCCCCAATCGAACGAGTCGGCTTGGAAGGCTAATGCCTTCTTTATCAGCAGGAGAGTTATCCACGATCAAAAGATAAACTGTCAGCAGGTTGGCAGATTGTAACAGATGGTTAGGGATGGCTCTGCTCAAGCTGAAATTCGTGTATATGTCTCTCGGTGGTTTAAGCGGATCCTTGTCAAGCAGGGTTGCTAACGCAGAAATGTTCGGGTAGAAAGTAATAGCACATCCCTACGAGCTGCTCCCACTTTAGGGAATCGCTGACATTATCACAATCGTTCTCGGAATCCACAGACACGAGTGAAGTCCTCAGCAGACTGCTTTGTGACAAGTTATCAATGCTATGAGGATCCATCGGAATTGAGCCCGACACATTGGTCTGTGCATCCATAGAAGTGGGGCCCTGGCAGTAAACAGTGCCACTAGTTATTGCTTCCGGTGGTCTAATTCCAGGCCCAGTTATACTCCGGACGCTCATTGCGATCACCCGATCAGGTTCAGTACGATTTTGGACCACACTGCCAGATTTTGAATTTGATACTTTACAAGCTAATACATTTTTCGCAGCTTTTCCTTTGATCCCTACGCGGAACTTTCCTTGTTTCCGGATGGCACAGACGATGGGGCTGTCTGTCCTTAATGTGGCAATTTTTCGAGCGTGTGCCCAACCCCCCCCGCCCCGGGGGGGGGGTGTCATTCGTTCTTGAAAATACGTTACATGAACTTCTAACCTCCCCCACCTCCTCCAAAAACTTGGCTGTGGTTCCAAGTTTCCAGGAGGGTTTCAACATGCACGGTGGGGAGATAGATCATTTGTAACAGATTTTACAGATTTGCAATTCGGGCTTCCTCCCCAGCCTTAAGTTTGTAAAAAAATTACACATAGCGGTTTGCGTGTCAAGTAACAAAGCTGATTAACATTAACTCGCGAACCTTTGTTCACGAACTCGGCACCAACAATGGCCGCCAATTGGTCCATTTGGCTTACTGGTTGTAAAGGAACCAAAATAATAACAGAGAGGTTTGATCCTACCTGGTCTAAAGGTGACATATTACTATACTTTTGCCAGGGCGTAGTATAGTAGCTATCGGAAGAAGCAGAATGATCCGTGGGAGCCAATCGCTTCTGTTCTCTGTTTGTGGCGTCGACCGGACAGGCCCATGTAGCCTCTCGAAGAAGCCAATTTGAAGCTCATCGTACTCAACGCAGATTTTCAGGCATTTTACTGAATGATAATTACAATTCCTGCATTTATGGCAGGTTGGGTGGTCGTTACCAGTTGTGAGCCTCTTACATTGATTTTTTCATAGCGGCAAGAAGGTCTAATCGTGGAACAACGAGATTTCAATCATCGGACAGCTCCTCAAACAAAAAGTGCAAAAAGAAAAAAGGTAGGTATTTTCGGTTTGGTAAAGGCTTCACCAGTGGGTCTTGGGCGGAGGCTTGGAACCTAGGAAATTTAACACGTTTTAAACCCTTTTTGGGACCATGGAGAGAGTTTTTCACAGGAAACACACAAGATCACAAAAGATCACACACTTTAACCAAAACAATTTTTCAAGGATGTTACAATTTTTTCAAGAACTCTTATTAGTCAACAGCCTTGCTCAAATAAGGCTGCTCAGCTTCAAATAGGGGGTAGATTTGCCTTGGGGGAAGAGCCAACATCATCTGATAAAACACAACATGTCGCTTTTCACTTTGATGCAACAACTCCAAAATACCAGTATTATCTGGTTGATTTTGGTTTCTATTGCCTGTTGAAAATATACATTACCTTTTTTAAAGCATTCTCCTTCTCAAAATGCTGTTCAATATAGAGAAATAAATCGAATATGACCTTCCGGTTCGCTACCTACTGCGCATCTTACTGCGCAGCCTAAATCATATAAAATCCGAGGCGGGGCAGTAAGCTCACCTTTTCGGACCTCAATTGTGCCCAAATGGTGACAAGAGGGGGGGGGACATAGGTAATGTAAATTTTCAAAGGTAATAGAAACCAAAATCAACCAGTTCTAGTTGCCTTCAAAATATACATTACCCTTTTTAAAGCAATCCCATAGACTTTGTCAAGGCGGCGGGTTAAAGTGCACGTCGGGCAGCAACAAATGGACCGATACAGTAAAGTCCCTCTGATTGGTGGGACATGTCCCGGAGGTAATGGGACGTGAAGACCGTGGGATGTCTCCAGGAGGCAGTTTCCATTGTTTCAATGATAGGGATGTTGCTGTAGCAAGGCCAGGATGTGGAAATTGCACAAAGTTCGTGGGTCGTTACTCTGATGCCTTCAGAGACATAGTTTGTGTCAAGCGCTTCGTAGGCTTGGATGATGACACTTCTTTAACCAGGTGGCGATCATGCGGGTGGAAGTGGTGCCGACCTTATTACTGAAGGGAAGGAAAAGTTGGGAGCATCCCAGGCGGATGGGCTTGGATGCCTTAGTTAAAATTAAATTGCCCGCTCCTCTTCGTCCCCTAGGATGGAAGATAAGCACGGACGATGATGAATGGATGAGTCCTCTCATTGGGTCTGTGAGTTTTAGCACGGAAAGATGCTTGCGGAGTCAATGTTATGTCAACCTAGTCGGGCAGGAAAAAAACAGACTCTTTCTGTGGCAGAGAGGGCTTGTAGTTTGCTACAGCGGAGACAGGCTGCCAGTGCCACGAGGAATACTGTTTTTATTGTGAGGTGGCCGAGTCTAGCCGAGTGTTGTGTTGCAAGAGGATCGTTGCCGAAGAATCGTCCTTTGATGGATCGATCCCAGGCGGACCGTCGGGGAACGTGTCCAACTGTAGAGAAGCCTTAAGAGATGTCACGAGCCGCCTTGGTCATGAACCAAGAACACACCCCACATACCAGAGGTTGTGAAGGGGCTCAAGGAATGGAGAGAGGAATGGTGGATCTAGGAGAGGATCGTTGGAAAGCGGATCGTTGCCAAGGGATCGTCATCCAGTGGATCGATCCCAAGCGGATCGTTGCATAGTCAATCCATGTGTAGTCCAATTAAAGCTGGCACGAGCCGCCCCGTACTGTGAACAAGAGCACGCCCCAAACATCAAAGATGTGAGGGGGTCCAAAGGACGGAGTGGGGAACGGCGGCTCGAGGATCGTAGGATCGGAGGATCGACGAACGAAGAGCAATGGAAGAGCAGCCGCATCGTGGAGCAGTAGAGAAAAAGAGATCTAAGTGAAAAGGATGGATTAAGGACGAGATCTTAACCTGTAAAGAGGTTCGTGTTACCAGTCGTCTTAGACGGCATGTAAGACAGAATGTACACTAGCATGGTGGAGCCTCTGAGTCCGCTCCATCGGAGGTCCACGTCTTGCATATGGGGTGGATTGGTTACTCGTTCCGAGACACACCAATGAATCCATCGTTTCCAATGACTGTCGTAAATCTTGTTGGCAGAGAATCGGAGGGCTCGTGATGCGATGCGAGTGGTCTCATTCTCAAGAATGACAGGTGCTCAGAGGGGCTGGATGATAGCAGCCACCCGAGAAGTCGCAGTGTTTGGTGGTTCGGGTGGAGGATCGATCTTTCTGCATTGAGCCAGAAGTTCCGGACGGCTTGGTAGCCGGTGAAGAGAGTCGATGAGGAGGGTGAGCAGTAGTGGAAATCAGGTTGCGACCAGCCAATTTGGAGGAAGAGGATGGCTTGTAAAGAAAACAATCGGGGACGATCCCCTCGATTGTCTGTAGCAGTTCTGGTAGTGGAATCTCGGAAGGATCAGGGTCTCCTTGGAACGGTAGGTCAGGTTGATCCGAGAGGGACAGTTTGGCGAGTAACAAGAATAAGAGTCACTGTCCGCAGGAGGGACCTGAGGAGGCAAGTGAGCGGACAGGATGGGACGAGGCGGATCGGCCCGGGCGGCAGAAGGACCAGCATCCTCAAGGGAAGGCTTGTGTCGCTTAAGGATGGAGGCAAGCCAGACAGTCGTGCAATCAAAAACTGGAGCCTTTCATTTAAAGGTTTGGAGTGAGGAGTCCATGAGGGTATGTGCTGAGGGTATGTGCTGAGGACTGAGTGAGTGGTTCACTGGTCCACTGAGCGGTGGAATGTTCAGTTACCGAAGGACGGGTTGAATGCGAGGACAAATCCAAAGGAGTAAGTTGCGGTCCTGCAGAGGATGCCGACTTGGCAGCAACCTTTCGGGCTTTAAGTTGAAGTTTTAAGCAAGTGTATCGTTCCTTGGTACGAGAGAGTTTGTTGGCAGGAGAACATAGGTCCCGCACTGGTGGAGGTTGACTGCAAGGGATCAGGGACGTAGCTGCAGTGTCACTAGGTATCAGGACGGCTCAGAAAGAAGACGATTGTGCGGCGGACGCGACTTCAACATTATCTGCAACCGGTGGGACCGGAGGGGGTGTGGAACGAGGAGTGCGGGATGAGGAGCCTGCCCCATCCCCTGGCATCACTTTAGCACGAGGCGTAAGGACGACGTTACCGAGGATGGGGTAGGACGCAGCGCATGGCGTGAAGCTGGGAACAAGGAAAACAGCTTGGTGGCTCTGATGTGGTGGGAAGCGTCCTTTCCTGCCTCTGCCTTACAAAGATCTAGTAAGAGGAAGGAAGGGTGGTGAGGAACGTGATGATGTTGTTCTGAATGGGAGCAAGTGCCCTGGCAAAACCTGGCACGGGAGGATAAGTGACATTAAAACAATTATCCTATCATTCTAAAAAGCATGGATCTCCACATTACCGTGGAAAAATTACATAATTTAACTTCACTTACAACATTCTTGTCATGGCCTGGGGTTCCACTGCTGTAAGTAGTAGCTAATGTTGATGAGCATTCTTCCAGGTACCAAGGTTTGTAGCCTCTTTGAGTCACACTGCTAATAGACAGTGTAAATATACTATTTGTGTAACCATCACAGTTACAGTTATCTGTATGGCGACCACCATTGCCAGAGGCCCACACAAATATTGATCCTTTTCTTCTACGTCCCTGTAAGAAAAATTCACTTTTAGGTAGGCTTACCAGAACTAATGAAATACTAAATACTAACAATAATACAATTCTGTAATTTGGATACGTAGTGCACAATCAAATGGAATAAACACAAAACAAACAAGAATTTAAATAAATACAATAACTGCTTATGCTAAAAAATAATGAGCTCACGGTTCATAGTGTGGGTATCAACAACCACCATTCCTCCATCACACCTAAGAAAACATCTCATTTTGAAAAATGGACCTCAGTCGGAGATTTATAAAACAAAATGTAAATGAATAAAAAAATTAATAATATTTTGGCACAGCTTGGGGGGAAAAAATGTTGCTCTTAAAACGTTGATCCAAGTTTGGACCAACCAACCAACCAACCAACCCCCCACCACCACTGCCACCATCGCCACCACCTTACCGGATGCCAATGAAAAGTATAACTGTACGTACAGACTAACAAACCACCCTTGTCTGTGTGTAACTGTTGGCAGACTTGAGGGGACAGGAAGATGTCTCGTTTGTTAACTTTCTTTGTTGGGGGGGGGGGGGGGAGTGAGTTAGGATGAACAATCTTGTATAATGCATTCGTTATTCAAACATAATGCATGTTAGCCTTTTAGTAAAAATGTGTGCGATTCAAGATGAGTTACATTATTGAGCAGCCAATTTCTAATTTTCTTCTACGGCTAAATTTCGACAGGCGAAAAGCAAAGTTCTCTATTGTTTATTTTTCTATCGAAAGAGATCGTGGAATAAATTTAGAATTCCGCCTTTTTATGTAGCGGTACCCCTGCCTTCCAAATTCGTCACTGTACCGAGAAAATATCAGGGCTCCTCTGTACTACAGCTGCGCGCCTAGTACTCACTATCCCGTTGTCTCGCGTTTGTCGAATTAATACTACAAAAACTGTTACACTAAATAATCTATTATACAATAATTACCTGTTTAGCAGGAGCTCCTATTTGTTCGACAAAACTACCCGAATTGTCAATATGACCGGCGAAGCGCAAAGTAGCCGCCATTTATTTTTTTTATTGGTTCGCCCAAAGGAAAACGACAGATAGGACTTTGTTTTCCATGTGATGATGTCAAAACGTGGAACCATTTAGCCCAATTCCGGTTCAATTTCTTTTTCATACGGAAGCATAATTGGCAAAAATTCTTAATCAAGGACCTAGAACCCTTCATATGCATCATTAACTGTTCAATAACAAAGCCTACAATTTGGTGGCATGTGTTCTCATCGAAAATCATGGTTACTCGACTGACATTCTGGGGCTTCCGGCCTGACGCTATAAGTGATACGACTGACCCATTCGAATAAATGACTCGAGTGGGGCGTAACGTCACTAGACAATAGTCCTAGTGGCGTGTCTAGTGACCTCACGACACGAGCCCTTTTTCTCTCCAACTCGATTTCAATAACTGCTTTTATGCATAAAATGCATAAGCAGTTAAAAAGGACATGTTCAAGAATAGCTGAATGTACTGAAACCCAGTTTCCTTTTTAGATGATCCTCATTCTGACGTTTAAATTACTAGGCAACTGATTCAGGTTTCCTTTCAGTCCACGCTAATACGCAATAACATGACCATAACGTGGTCCCAGTGCACCAGAAAGTTTGGATGAATGCACGGGATAATGCAATCAAATAAACGCAAAATAACATAAAACTCCACGCAAAAAAAGCTACTCTTAAGGCAACAGCAGTAAAGACTAAGCCAAACAAATCTACCCCAGTCGGGACTGGAGACCCTAGTTGCCCTGGTAGTTTTAGGGGTAAGAACACTGATCATAAAATAAGGAGATCCAGGTTCAAGCCCAGGCTGTAGTAAGACTTTTCTAATTTGGACTCGTCTCATTTCATCCATTGGTGCATTACTTACCGTAGTTGTATTTGTGCATACTCACTTATTGATAATTTATAATGTTCAAATAGGACTAAGACACTGACCTGAGTAACACCTTCAATGAAAGCTCTTCTTGCCATGGGACCAGGGCCATCAACAGTCTTTCCGTCATCTTCTGGTCCCCAACTAGCACTATATATATCTATATGATTTCGATTAAGACTTAAGGCCTTAGCTTCAACAGCATCGTTTACTGTGCCATCAAGCATTCTAACACCTGCAAACAATTTGTTTTGCTGCATTAGTACACTTTAAAGTAATTGGGAAGGGAGTGGGGGAGTTTGGGCACATCAAACCACTTACAAAATTTAACTAAAAAATCTAGGTAACGATAAAACATTTTTGCTTCTCGGGCATTTTTGTTCCAATCAAAAAGACACACGTGACCAGTCTTTTTATTAAGGACTTGCAATTTATAAATTTTGCAAAATACAGTAGCAAATTCCTAAACATTTAAATTGCGAGGTTCAAAAATTATTCTTGAAGTGTTACGTAAACAATTACCGACTACAGCCAAAAATAATCCCAACTGCTGAGAAGATACATGGTAAACGAACAAAAGTCACCAGAAAAACGCACACGAAATCTAACGATCTTTTTCGAAAGATACATGGTGTACTCTCTGTTGTTCAGTAGAATGCTCGTTTCTATTTGGTTCTGTGGAGGTGAAGCAGAATTGGCTTCAGAAGCAGCGTGAAAATTCTGGAGGCTGTATTCCGTCCGAATGGAAGAAAGCCGAATTGGTAGACTTTATTCGTTGGTTTTCGAGCTTTCGGTTTCCGGGAAAAGTCAAGGTGAGGTGCTAAGGATGGAATCAGACCACGAAAAAGAGTTTCACACTCATGGATGGGTTGATTGCGATGTTTAAATTTTGTTGAGTCGTTCAGGTTCGATGTGGAGTTTAAGGGCGATATCACACATGAGGGGGGGGGGGGGGCTGTGAAAAGAGGAGGGAAGTTGTTGAAAAGAGCCCAAGTTAGCCAGTTCATCCAGTGACAAGTTGCAAAGCAGGTTTTCTGAAACAAATCCGTAAATTTCCTAGACAGTTTCAGGGGATGGAGAGAGAAAGAGACCTTCTCACATAAAACATTTACTGCAGTGCTCAAACATCCGCTTGTGAAGCAACACGCAGGCCAAGACGAATGCATTTGTCATTGTCAAGAAGGATGAATGTTGGGATCTCAGCTTTCTTTGGAAGATGGAGAGGCTGTTTTAAAATCCATCTTTGTTTCAGGATTTAAGAATTCCGACTCTGGGTAGGTGTCGAAGTTCTTTGTTGAGGTGGCACTGTCACTAGACGAACGGAAAAAGGATGATTCACGACCTGGCCTGGGTGGTGGTAGTTTCTTGTCCAATTAGAGTGGCTCTCCTCGTCCCAAGATGGTGCCACCGTTGCGGAGCAAACAGGTCAAGAGGGTTGCAGATTGGCCTAACAGTGCTAGTTGTTTGACATTCTTGTCTCATAGTGCAAAGCCAAAACCTGTTGAAAGGCCACGGCTGATGATGGGTGCATCAGCATCTTGTAAAGAAAGCAGTCGGGAACTACTTCTTCCACTGTTTTAAGTAGTTCCGCAAGTGGGATACATAACGGATGTGTCTTCATTCGCCGTGGAAGCGAATACGGCGAACAAGGAGAGCATCATTCATTGGTTTGGCGGCATTCGTCAGTTGTTGGTTTAGGACCAAAGCAGAATCCAGGCCGGTCTCATCTCGGGCAGTGTTATCCAATGCAGGATTTCACGTTGGGGGGGAGGGGGGGGGGGGGCTGATGGTGAGAAACAGGAGAAGAACAGCGCTTCTTTGTTTCATGACAAATGGAAGAATTGGAGCGCTTGTGGCTGCTACTGGATGTCATGGCCACCCATTCATTTATTAGTTTTGCTTTAGCCGAATGCAAAATTGAGGGAGGCGGCAAGGCGGGCTGTCGGAGGCCAAAATCGGCTAGGGCTCGTTTAACCATTCAGAGTACAGGAACGGTCACCTAGAGACGAATGGGAGGAGAGATCCAAGGGCTCATTAGGCGAATGCTGAGGTTAAGTAAGTGCACGCATTCGTTTGCGCTAGTGCTCGAGTTCATCGAAGGTCGACCTGGCGGCTTGGAAATCTGCTTCAAATGTCGCTAGGTTCAGGCTGGAAGTAAGCGAATGCTGACTGGCTTGAATGGGAAAAATGTTATTCATGTCGGTCGCAGCATCATTCGTTGCATTCGGTTGTCCAGTGGTGGACAAATGCGGAGGAATCGCATCGGAAACAACAGCGGGAACGGTCGGGGGCATGAGAAGGTTGTCCAAATCCTCAGCGGGCGGCTGTAGAGACATCCTTCCTTCGAACAGCAGGTTATAAGATTTTCAGGCGAAAGGCAGGAAACGAAGTGGCGTAGTGATGCTCTGGAGTAAAAATGATGGCCAAATGGAGGTGTGAATGCGCTTTTATAGAGGGCTGCACACAACACCTGCGCAGTGGGGTTATGATGCCAATGGCTACAAGACATCGAAAAACTTCCAGGGAAACACATCCATTGGATCAATGAATGCAAAAATTAACAGGTTATGGATTTTTTCCAGCAACAAGAAACATCTATTTTTAGAATCACAATCTGCAAACTGGCTTTGTTCGAACGTGAAACCAAAAGAGTTAATTTATTTTAATGATAAATAAGCCAGCATGACTGAACACTAGTCACCAGAAAAAAGTTCCACGAGTATGTGTGGTTATCACCAACACAATGTTTAGTTACACAAGTGCTGCACCAATCCAACAGTGTAGTTGTAACGTCGCCTGGCGTGAGCAGTCGATCACCATCAACTGAGTATGTGGTACATATAAACGTTAGAACATTTGGCAATATTCATCATATTGTGCATCTATATTTTTTTCTACGTCGGACTTTACTAATCATAAATTTTGCTAATATACGAACGAGACAATTGGACGCCATTGTGAAATTATACCCCAAAATACATTACCGCAAAACTGTGCCGAAATATCTTATTGCAAAATAAAAGCCATAAAATTGGGCCTACTATTAACGTGGACATTAACCCTTTGGATCCTAAAACTTACTGGTACGTTTCTCACTTTCAATTTCCTATACAAAACTGGAGGCCAGTAAGTGTCCCGTTGCTTAGCCAGACTCTTTATTGGTCATATTAGTCCACTTTTCAGTCGCTAGATGGCAGAACCATGAAGCAGAATTGCTGTTTTCGGGTTTTAGCTGGAGCGTCTTTTTGAGGTCAAATTCAACACGACGTAGCGTGTGTGTTGTCAGCCTAACACGAAACTGAAACCGACGATGTTACTGATAGTAGTAACACAACAAATAGATCAGAATTTGGCAAGAGAAAATGATTACAGTGAACAAATATTATCATCATCGCAAACTTGATGCGTTTATTTCAGACTTGATCAGCTTTGTTTATCACTAACATGCTTGCATCATACTTTTGTCAAAACACAAATATTTAGTCTTTTTTCCTTGTTTTTCACAAAAAGAGAAATTTTATTTTTTATTTTTATCTAGGTTTCCAAAAAGTGTGCACTTTCATCAATTACCCCCCCCCCAAAAAAATTGTGTTAATTGGTGTAAAACTAGCCGAGTTATTTTTTTTGTAAGACGCAAATATGGTCAAACCAGCGTGCGTATAACAGTACACCAGGTTCCAAAGCCTTAAAATATCCTTGCTTTTATTTAGATTCTGAAACAACTTTAATGACAACGTTTTTTCTAAGTCTTTGCAGCACTATTTCAGATGACGAAAGCCCATTTGTAAAATATTTGAAACTTCACTTTGATGATATAATAAGGGCGAATTGATATTTGATAATTGATAGTAAGTAATATAATAACATACACTTTATTGACCATAAAAAAGGACAACACTAACAGGACAGGGTCTCGAGACAACTTACAGTGGTGTAGTGGTAAACAAAAAAGTGGCAAACCTATGGTTAGGAAAGGGGGGGGGGGGGTTAGTTGCAGCTCCCAAACAGCCCACGCACGCGTTTGCCTTGCACGGCTTAAAGTCGGAAAGAAATAAAATGAAAGGTACTTGGTGCAATTTTGCTGATTGTTGATTTCCCTGTTTAACAGTTTTGCTACATTCTGTCAAACCTATGTATTAACACTGAAAATGCTGTTTTTTGCTGTGGGGTACGGATAAAATAGTAGATTGTATGCAGACAAAATAGTAAAAAAAAAACAGTAGAGGAAATGCTAGAGAGTAATCGAGAAATGAAGATTCTCCCAGAGAACTTGTTCTCGCCTGGAGAATCTAAGTTCTCCGAGTCGAATCCGACGAAACTGTGTTGCCTACAGCACGTTTTTAGCTCATTAATGCAGTCATTTATGTAAAAATTACGTGACTTCCATCTCTATCCCACTTCCCCCTACCCTGTTTGAGTCCATCCACTCTTTCGTTACCGTGAATGCTCGATTCTAAGCAGGGAGGCGGGCGGGCCGTGTTTGTAACACAGTTTCGTCAGATTCGACTCGGAGAACTTAGATTCTCCAGGCGAGAACAAGTTCTCTGGGAGATTCTTCATTTCTCTATCAAAGAATTCTACTCACTGTGTTACAATAATGGGATAGATTAGTAAGCAGTGCACCGAACTCGGAATTGCTCCGAAGACGGCCGTGGCGACCTTGGTCCCACTTGATAATCAACCCGTACCTACTCTCCAGACTACCCAGGGACCCCACTCATCCGCCACTTCGGCGTCCAAGTAAGGGTCCCAGAGGAAGGCCCCTGTGCCCTCAAGGGATACATACGGTCCCTCCTTGGCCCAGGCCAAAAGTCGGACGAACCAGGCTGCACACCGCCAATCTGGTGTCACAAGTACTGCCCACTTCACTCAATCCACAACGAGTTTGTCCATGCAACGTCCGATTAAAGAACACGGGGGGAAACTGGTACAGAAAGAACGGCCCCCAGTTTACACTGAACGCATCCACGAACTCTGCCCCTGGGCAGTGCCCCCACGACCCAAATCGTTGCAATTGGGCCGTCACCTCCGACGTGAACACATCCACGTCTGGCATACCAAACCCCCTACAAATCTTCCAAAACACCGCAGTACACAACCGGAAGTCAAATCTGTCCCAGAAATTCCGAGACAGACCATCCGCTGTCACACTCAGCATCCCCAGCACAAATGCCGCCTGTGCCACAAAATCCAGCTGACGTCTACGTTGCACCAAACTACGGACCATAGCATTGAGCACCTGGGACTTAGTCCCCCCTCACATATGACACGGCCACTACATTATCGGAAAGGATTCATACGAACCCGTCCCCTGACCAGGTCTCCAAATATATCTAGCGCTTTCAGCATCGCTAATAATTCTTTCGCATTTATATGCAAAGCAGCCTTCCCGGGATGCCACCTTCCCTGTGCCTGCAAATCCGCTGTGGCCGCCCCCAAGCCCACGTCTAAAGTGTCCGTTGTCACCACCACGGCAGCCTCCATCAAGACCCAGGATTTTGCTACCACCGGGCGACCCACAGACTCAGCCCACCAGTCCAAATCCTCGCAAGACCCTCGCGAGAGGCTTCCTCCGTGCTCCCTCGCACGATACCAGGTCACCAGATCCAGTTGCCACCAACACGTGTGGAACTTGCCGTCCTCCACGGCACACAATAAACTTTCCGCCAGGCCTAGCAACCTTTGAAGCTCCTTAACAACAGTGACCGGGTTCCATTGCAGCACTGCAACCAGTCGCAGCATACGAGCCTGCTTCTCAGGGGTAGCACAAAACGGGCCAATTTTATATTTAACATCATACCCAAAAATTGCAAAGCTTGCGATGGTACCAGCACACTCTTTTCGTAGTTTACGAAAAACCTAACCTCCGCAAGGTTTCCAACACTCTCCGCACATCCCGCCGCATACCTGCTGCGGACGGGCCTATTACTGCAAAATCATTCAGGTAAACGAAAATTAACACAC
>JAHWFP010005387.1:72862-85173 GCA_023313725.1 Lithobius niger | reverse complement strand
AAAGGCTTTGAAACTGAGATTGGCTTTTCATGTTTGCGAGTCAAACTTTCTTGGTTCAAGAGCTGACGAAATGCGACGGCAGATTGAGGCATGTGGAGCGGAGCTACACGCTCTCCCCCAGAGTTGGCAAGAGTGTCCAATGGGGGGATCGTCCGGATTAACTTCAGGGGGAACAAAATCCTTGCAGTACCCTTTCGAATCAGAGAGGATACGAATCAGTGCAGAGTGAAAAACGTCCCAGCGAACAAAATCCGACCCTTCTTAAAAAATGTCAGTTTGAGAACCCGCAGCCGGCGTCTTCCCTTTAATTTTTCCAGTCTTTACATCCGAAAAATCATCAGTACTCGTAGATGAGTCATATTCGTCCGGATATTCAGAGTCTACACGCCCGAAACGGCGGGAATCAACAAAATCCACTTTCCGGCTTTCCAAAATTTCATGTCGTGAATGAGACTGATCATGAGGGCGTTTACATTCGGGATGCTTGGATTCTTTAAAATCATCATGTCGAGATTTGTGATGCAGCTCCGGGATGTAGTCTCGTTGCCTAATGGGCGAAGCCAAATGGCGTTTAGAAGAAGCACTAGATTTAAGCAACGTTTCGTGGCCAACATGTGGTTTTATTGTCGCATGGTGGATAACTGAAGACCCACTGTGTTCAGTACGTGAGGGCTGAGTATTCAACGAAGCACTACACAGGCGTTTTGATGAACAGTTTATTGTAAATTCAGAATCGTCCTTCAATTCCTTGGTGGGAGATTTACTAGCATGGCGTTTGGGCGTTTTGTTGGCATCAGGGCGTTTGGACGTATCATTGGCAGTTGGGCGTTTTTGCCTGTTGGCGTTTTGTGAGCCAACAACGTCGTGGCCTAAGGGATCCTTAGAACAGCGTTTGGGCGAATTATTTTTACGATCATGATACGTGCATTCGCCCTTTAAGTTTCCCTTCGTTCCTTTCGCGGATGGAATCTGATATTTTGGTGACTTTGGCAATTTTTTCCCCGTTTTTAAACGATCGATCTCCGATTGGAGCGACGCAATCGTATTTTGCAACGCCAAAATTGGGTCTCTTTTTTCTTGGGTGTCACCATTACCCGTTGCAATTTCCGACTCCTTCTGTGTGTTTTCTCGACAAGGAGATGAACGGGTTGGGCAAGATCTAGTATCACCCAAAGGTTTGTGCGTTTTAGATCTTTCAGGAGCTTTTTTATTTTCAACCACTGCTCCGCCCGGTTTACAAAACTTTAGCCCGAACTTGTCCGTTTGAATTGAAACCACTGCCACATCAGACCCTTTGCCATGCTTTTTATTTTTATCCATCACATCATTATTTACCTTACTTTCTTTCTTCGTCGACTTCTTGATTTTTGAAACATCGTCCGTCTTCTTGGCACAACGAGCTTGACATTCGGCTGTAAGAGAGCCGCCATTTTGTGTATCGTCGGCTACGACCTTGGAAACGCTAAGCTGAAAACGCGGGTTTTGCTCAACAGATGGCACCGCTGACGGAGGCAAAGCAGCCGCTTCTTTTAACTCCATTAATTTTATAATGCAGTTTTCGAATGCATCGAAGAGTTTATCAACATTAGAATTAACTTCGACAGTCACGGTCGGTCGCATAATGTCCATTTGAACGTTCATATCGGCTTTAGTTGCTTTTCTCACCTCAGAAATAACCATTTGCAAATTACTTTCTTGCAACGGCGTGTCATCGCCGAACGGGAACGAGTTCGACGGAGAAAGCACTACCTCGGTTTCCATGGCAACGGCTGGGGCAACCAGCTGAGTAGGGGGATTCCCCGAATGGCTAGCGATCGTCTCATCAGACAGGAAAACTAAAGGCGCATTCACATCCGTACTCAAGGCTTGTAAACGAACATCAAGAGGTGTTTTAACCGCTGACACACTAGAATTGGAAGCCACCGAACCACTTCGACGCCCCTCACACAACTTACGTAGATCCGTCTTCCTCCAACACTTTAAAATCTTCTTTACCAACGGCGAGTCGTGTAGTTCACAAATTTCATACTTTAAATCTTGCTAATTACAATTTCTGCAATTCCTGCACGCTGGATGCAAGTCGTCCGGAGTTTTCTTGCAGGTACAAATCGGAAACACTTTCCCGGAGGTAATCAACTCGCTCAACTTTACTGCGTTCGCCATCTTGGCGTTTTAAAGCGTTTTGGCGTATTTTATTCGAACAATAGCAAAACTGAGCAGCCGTGTGTTCAGCACGGATGCCCGAAGTGAAGTGATCTACCAAACACTAACAGTGTTATAAAGGGACGCCATGCGCGATCCTAGCGGAGGATTAGCTAAACTAATCAACTGAGATTTAAAAGGATGAGTTTTAAATCTGTATCGGGCATTTTAAATAGCAAATCAGGTGATTTAAGCACAAACTGAAGGTTAGTATTTTGCAGATAGTAAGAAACATATGGTGATTTTCTATTTCACTGAGCTCCTATGAGCTACCTAATTTTCATGGATGGACATACTTAAGGTCTTCTGAATGGTGGTGTCTTATTATTCCCATTAATGCTAATCACAAATGGGTATCTTAAATGTAGATCGTCCTATGCCCATTGAGAGGTGGTGTTATCGTAATGGAGTTAAAGACAGAAACCCAAAGGCTCAACACGAGTTAAATAAATACAGATGCAAACCTATTTACATTGCCTTTCGGAAAAATGTCAGACTGCCTGAGCGGGAATTGAACCCACGACCTTTGAAACTAAAGGCCGAGGTCCTACCGCCGAGCCATACTGACACGGCCAAAAGGAAACATCCATATGCCGTGTTAAATGCTGCCTATGGACGTTTCCTTTTGGCAGTGTCAGTACGGCTCAGCGGTAGGACCTCGGCTTTTGGTTTCAAAGGTCGTGGGTTCGATTCCCCGCTCAGGCAGTCTGACATATAATCCAAAAGGCAACGTAAATAGGTTTGCATCTATATTTATTTAATCATAATGGAGTAGCGGCGACATTCTCGGATTATTAGAGAGCTAACATGGGGAGGACATGTCAAACATCAATTATGTGCAGAAAAAAATGCGTCATACATAATTGCATGGATGGAAAGAATACCTCCCCACCTTTCAGAAGAGTTTAAGTATGGCCATCTAGGGTAATTAGATAGCTCGTAAAAGCACTTTGAAATCAAAAATCACCATACTCTTTTGCTGCCACGCCATTACGACAACACCTTTCAATGGGCGTAGGACAGTCCCTATAAGATACACAATTGTGATAAGCATTACTGGAAAGAATACATTACCACTTTCAGAAGAGCCTTAGTATGTCCATGTGGGTAATTAAATAGCTCATACGAGCACTTTTAAATCCAAAAATCAGCATATTCTTTCACTGCTATGTCATTGAAACAACACCTTTCAATGGGCGTGGGATGGTTTCTATTTAAAATAGATAATTGTGATTAGCCTTGCTGGAAAGAATACATCACCACATTTCAGAAGAGCCCAAGTATGTGCATTTAGGGACAGCAAAAGTACGTAGTCAGGAATGCTATACAGTGTATACTAAATTTACTATTAATTTGGCAGCATACTTTGGCCGGTAAGGGTTAACTTTACGTCAAAATTGAATAAGACTTTTCCTGAAGAAAATTTAATTTTGTGTTAGACTTTTATCCTGTGTTTTCGATCTGCTCAATGGTTAAGAAGTTAAAGCAAAAAAACTGTCTTTTGGCCACCGATTTTGACCTTTGACCTTCATTTAAAAAAGATTTCCCAAAGGTGCCAGGATGGCATCATGCACAATCTGACTAGAGCCAGGAAGAAGGCTATCTTCCTGCAAAAACTAGTACTGGGAACCTGCCTATTAAACAAAGCAAGAAAAAAAAAAGGAAAAGTAGTACACATTTAAGAAAAGCACCTCCTAAGGAAGTTTGTCAAATCACAAGACCTAAGACGCATCCTGAAACGGAAAGAGACGGCGCCAACACAATGCTCTCGGGCAGAACACTCCATGCATCAATAACACGCACTGTTTACAAATAGTTATTTTTTTGTGCATTCAACGTTCGTAAACATTTTCGATATAAATTTATTTCTTCTTGTCGGAAATTGTTTGCAACATAGATTAATATTTAATAATCAATAAAACTATTATAACCACATTATGACGAAACTGAAGTTGAATGGTGAAAATACACGTATATCGCTAAGGCAGATTCGTCGTTGAAACCACTAGCTGAAAAACAGCAGCATCTTCGAAAATTTCTAAAATCGTTATCATCAAGAACTGGATGGCATATCCAATTTTATCATTCTCAAAACAAAAGTTGGATACTACGCTGAAACTACGCTTTAATGCGACATGTTACGGTGATATTTTTGAAAATCGATCTATGACTTAAATGCATTCATACCTTGGCTTAAATTTAACTCATAACAACTTGAGTTTTACCCATCGATAGTTTTTGAAGAAAGTCAGCCTACTTAATATCAACTATTGTTTTGCGATAACTAACGTACCTCCAATACTGGAGTTAAAGGCAATTCCAACGCCACAAACATTATTGAAAGCCATAGCTGCCACTTCACCCGCACAGCGGGTTCCATGTCTGAAAAATAGAATAAATTCTTTTGAGCAACACAATAACTGAATATTTGAGTACAATGGACAAAGTCTAATACGTACATTATTAGCATTGTTTAGGTCAGGGATGGCGAACTTTCTTTTACTTATGTGCCAATAAAACAAAAATTGGCTCACAAAACACGCAGTGCGTGCCACATCAGTGCGAATTCTGTGCTAGCTTGTAATTTTTCGATGCACAGTTCGTACATGCTTAGCTTCATTTTGATACATGATTTGCTATTCTGTTCCAGGAGGCAATTCCGTGTGGTAAAAAAAAACCCGTGTTCATAAGTGATGGTTCGCAATTGTAACTGGATCCAAATGTCACTAATAATGCAAACGCCATCTTTTTCATGGCAGTAAGGTTGCAATGAAGTTCGTTCCAACATTGAAATACAAGTTGATCCGTTTTTGGTAGTATGTAACTTTTCAGCCCATTTCTGTGCTGAGGCTAGTTCTGCTTCTCTCTTGTCCAATTGCTTCAATTCTTCATTGTATTTTTCTAAAATGCTATATACGCATGCTATGCATGTACATCGTACGCCAATTTTTCGAAAGCATCGCGCACCACTAGAAAAGTCCCTGGTCATAGGTTCGCCATCCCGGGACTAGGTGAAAATCATCCGCTTAATAATAGTGCACATTTATTTTGTTGAATTTATACGCCTGAAACTGCAGTTAGTCTTATATTCAGGCCAGTTTGGGTAAAGAGAATGAGGGCATGCACAACACTTGGATTCTGGGTCCGAAATTAAAATGTTCGTTGGTTTGTTGGAATTAGATTACCAATTTTAGTCCAGAATTTTCACCATTTGAGGATAAAAGAACGTTACTAGTGAATGATGCTGGAGTTTAACATTAATATTGCCCCAAGATCCATCTCTATAATGGTCGCGTCCTTTCTTGAATCCTCCCATGATGTAATGCAAATTATCGAGTGAGCTGTACTGGCAGCAAGGCGCACTGACAGAGCTGAAAAAAATGGCGGCCACTCCACCACGTTCTAAACTTCGTCAAGGAAAAGCTAACAGTCAAGCCAGGGAAGTAATTCTAATCGTTGGGCGTTGATATCAGCAATATGTATTCCCCAACAGTATCTTGAAAAGTAAGAAGGATTCATTAAAGGCTACTGCAAAATACACTGGAGTAAGTTATTCTACCGTAAATAGAATGCAAGAACAAATTTGGCTTTGGAAGAATCTCCCTGAGCTTGACTGTTGATCCAAACAAAGTCTTTTGTAAAAGCACAAATATGGTTATTTTTCAGACCCACCAAATAGTGATAAGAGCGAGACGTCCCGTTTTATCTTGTAGTACTGAATTAAAATTCGTTTCTCACTTATTTTTTTTCTAAAAAGCAATATATGCAAAATCCCCCCCCCCCCTATCAATCCCCACCTAACCACACGTTTTAGGTATAGAGCACCAATAATATATTTTGTACGATTTGAGGGGAAAAAAGAAATAACTACAAAAATAGTTTCGCCTAAAAAAAAACACACACCCTCAAGCCCGTATCTCTATAAAAATTTACAACTCTGGAGGCGCACAAAGAAACGATAAGTTTTTCAGAATAAAAACCGTGAATTACAATTTGACCTGCAATTTCAGAGAACAGGAATTATATAAATTGTTCGCTGAAATTGTAGGTCTGTTTCTGATTATTTTTGCAAGACGCAAAACTAATGACACAAATGAACAACCTTAAGTGGTTGTTCATTTGTGTGCTTGTGAATTTTCATAGAGATACACGAGTTGCCGTCAGGGGCATCATACACCCACAAAATTGGGGGTGGGGGGAAAGGGGGTAGGGCGAAATCTTCTCCAACTAGGGGACTGGGGGAACACTTTAATGAGTTTGAGACAGCTGGAAGACCCAAATTGACACTTTTTAAAAGGAAGGGCCGGTACCAGGAGGCCCGCCGTCCGCGCACAAGCCAAAATTGTGTCTATTTATGGGAAATTGAGATGAGTCTCCGGGGGGGGGGGCATATCTCCCCCCCCCCCTTCCCCAATGACACGACACACCTGGTTGCAGTGCAATAAGTTTGGAAATGCGAGTTGAAAACAATGCAACCCTAATGTTACACACACTAAGAATCTCGCAAGGATTATCACTCGCGAAATCATTTTTTTTTTCAAGTAAAGAACAGAAACAAGTATTCTTTCTTAGCCACTTATGCCTCCAGTAGCAACATTTATTTCCGGTTTTTTTTTTATTAACACGAAAAACCTTTTTTTAAGCGTAATTCGCACCTGCTAGGGATAAAAAAAAAAGGTGATTTTTTTTCCTTCTGCTGGCATAGCACACGCCTACCAATGAACGGATTTCAGCAGCTGGCCGGTCGGCTTTCCCGCAGAGCAGTCTACAATGCTGGTTACATGCAGGGATCTCCACTGCAGCTGGCAAAAAAAAGTCGATCACAATTTTTCAGAGGCTCAAGAACCGGCGCAAGTATTACAGTTCTTGGCCATTGTAAAAAAAATCTAGTGTCACGTGCATTCTTACTAGTGTCCTCTAATGAAGGTCCCAAAAAGCCAGCATTGTTTATGAATCCTCCCTATTCAAATGGCCCTGGTATAGATTCATAGTGCCTCCAGAGATGAACAAGGATTAAATCGAGTCACCCACCATTTCATCTAAAAAGACCCAACCCTGTGCAAAAAAAAAGTTGTTCAATAGTACAAAATGACCACCTCTCCAATTAGATGTTTTGAATCTATGTACTAGTCTACGTCTATTTTTCTGAAGTTTTCTAAAAACGTGAGCTTGTGTTGTACTCAGTTGTATCCCACTGCTACATTGCTTACAGTGGCACCAGGAAACTTTAAAAATTAAACCAGAATACAATTACTTCAGCTAGCCTTGACTCCAACTGTTTATTCAACTGCGGCTTAACATAACAGGGGAGCTTGACTGCAACAGCAATGACTTACTGCCCTAGCAGTCAGCTCACATGGGGGCTGCTATTGGAAACGTGCCATAATTCAACACATTTTGAGATACTTGTTAGTCTAGCTACACAAAAAAAAAAAAAAAGATGCTAAAGCACTTGACAACCTTGTCCTAAAGAATGAAATGAATAAACAATGACTTGCAGAAATAAATATTTGGCACAATCTTTCCATTTGACATACTTTCACACAATAACTTACACAATAGAAAGTTTGCTTGTGGCTCAATGTAAAAGTAACACAAAAAGATACTAAAATTAACTTGACACTAGGACATCCATATGTATATAGTAATGGATTTACCCAGTACTGTTTACAGTTATACATTTACCTTTCGCTATGGAAACTTACTGTAATATAACATAACACTAGGAAGCTACATGTCATACAGTGAAACGTCTTCATAATGTTAGTACGCAAATCGTTGAAAAACATTTTAGCAGAATTAAATTATAAACCAAGCTTTATTTTAAAAATTTTATTGTTTTAAGAATAAAAGGGGTTAACAGTAGTTTACGGGTTGAAAATTTATCGCTTTTTTAATGAAGCTAGAAACAAGGCACCAGCAACTTCACAACAGATACCCTTAAGCAGTTGTCATAAACTAAGCTTGTTGAACGGTTTGCATATATTGAGGCTACAGAATAAACAGCAATTATCTTATTCTTTCTTTTTCGCACTTAGTCATGATCAACAATCAGCGTTTTAAGTCTACAATACTAAAACAAATGAGATGCACGACACTTTCAGAAATTTCCATAACCTAACAACATTTATACCACTCTACCAATGTTGTACGCGTGCAATAACCTTCTGTAACCAAATGGCTGCAACAATGATCCATAGTGTAATTTCTGATAACTGCATGGCCAAGCTGGGGAAAAGCCAACTGGTGGTTAAATGGTTAAACAAATTATTTTAGTAAATTATTTCCAGCATTTATGTCCAGTAAATATATAATTGGTAAAAACCCGTTATTACCAGCAAATAAATATAAATTATTTCCGCCTAGAAAACCAACAGTATTGGTTTGTTTCGCTCGCAATTTTTTCGACTGACCAAACATTGGACGAATACTCGTCCCTGTTGGTGTTATTGTAGGTTAGATCAGTTGCCTTGCTGAAATTTAACTGAGCAGACTACGAGTAGAAGAGAGGGACGAGCACACGCCAACATTTTTGTAGTTGGCAAAATGGTCAGCGAAAATAAATAAATTTTATTTTCTATTAAAAAAATGTGAAAAAAAAAATTGTTTTAGACGTCTCTGAACACCAAACAATATCACAAACACCAACATCACAAAAGTAAAAATAAAAAGGTCAAAAACGCCGGTTGACATTTTTTTTAGCTTCCACGTTACAATGTTCAAACAACCAGTACAGTTGTCTTTTCCCTTCGTCCTTCCTTCCGCTGTTGGGTGAGGAAGCAAGTGCTCAGTTCCCTTGTTTGCTGAAGGAGTAATTCGGTATACAATGCTTTAATGTGTCAAAAAAGAAGAAATGTGCAAGTCGCAACAATGGGGTCATTGTAAAAGTCTGTTAAAACCATGTTGTTCGGTGACAAACCAAATACCGTGGTTAACTGATACTGACCACATAACTAAAACAGGTTACACTCTACCACGAGCTTTATATGAGTACAAGACTAAAGACCCATTCGTTGGACAATGTGTTGGAACACAAAACACAAAATGTTCAAGGTAGGTAACTTTGGATACCTCTCACAACTAGACATAAATTTGAATACTGAACAGATCAAGAATGAAAAAAGAATGCTCATTTACGAGTTAGCCACTATAGCTAGCTGTCAGGCTAAAAACCATAAATGAATGCTTGTAACGGAAATTCAAGCTAGAATGCAAAAGATGCAGTAATGGGTAAAATAAAACACTGGATATTGTAAACAGAACACCCAGAAGAGCGCTAGTGCTTTGCCCCATCAAGTACAGATTGTTGGCTTTCCATTGCGTCTTATTGTTGGCGTCCGATTGTTGTTGTTCAAATAAAGTCAGGACATTATCAGACAACAGCGAAGGCTAGCTACTGCTACTCTTACCCAAGACAATAAACCGGCATTTTCTGGTATTGAATACTAAATATTAATGCGCCAGAAAGCTTTGGAAATTGTGTAGATCGACGTGATTTACCAAGTAGACAACAAAAAGTCCTCTTTCAAAGCTATGCATAAAGGATTTCAATACGAAAAAGTTATCTCAACATCGTAGATTTCATGCTAATTACTTATTACTAGATAATTCCACTCAGATAATATTATTTACGCGACCGATATGCTTGAAATTTGACATTAAGTTTTAGTTTGGCTTCAATAGGTGCCTTTTATGGTTTGACATTTGGAAATGTTTTAAATCCAAATATTGTAATCATTTGTATTGCTATTTTCTTGAACGTTGGGAAGACGTCATCTGTTATCCACAGCAGAGTAACAATGCGGCCTCGGTTAACTTATTGTTTCCGTTTCACAATTAAATCGAAGTGATACAAAGTAATTGTTAACTAATCTAAAGTCTAATCTACTCTAATAAAGAGTCTCAACGTCAACTAAACTGTTTGTGACTGTTTGTGGGGAAGAAATCCGTGAAGGGTTACCCGCTCCTTGGAAAACAAAAAAATTTAAATAGGCATAAACTAAACGAAACTAACTTATCGTGTCAGTTGTATCGGTTTTTACAATCAAATGTAATACAACGGGCACTTTATTGGAAATATAATCAATCAGCGGTAATTATATCGCAAAGTGACGATTTTCTTCGGGCGATTCACAATAATATTTTCATAAGGAGCTCACAATAAATACTTACACTAAAGCAAAGCCATAAAACGACCAAAGGGGTGATATCGTACAAAAACCCCATACAGGTAAAGGGAACCATCAAGTTTTCGCTATAGAAAGTAGCCTAATGATATCTGAGCCAAAATGGCTGCCAACAAGTTTTCCGTCTCAACCCTGATCACTCAATAACTGACACCTCGGTATTTGTTAGTTAAGCTTGAGTGATCACAGTTCGGACCACAAACTTGGTGGCCGCCATTTTGGCTCAGATATCACTACTTTCTATGGCGAAACTTGATGGGTCTTTACCTTTATGAGGTTTTTGTACGATACAATTTTACCATAAATATTCAAATCTAAATCTCACTTTTCCTCACAAAAAGTCGCCCAAAAGCATGGTGTTCTTTAAAACGGAATCCATGGAGACATCGAAAAACAACGTCACGCAAACTTGACCTGCTTTCATCCCCAGCGCCTCCCTCTCCCATCTAGATGTGTCCTTACTATTACAAGCATACATTAAAACTAACATCACAAATGTATCAACCACAGCAAACTTTGGCTGATAAGATAATATTTTAACACCAGGCGACAAACATTTTCTCAATGTGTGATGGGAACACACCCGTCCGGCTTTATCTCAGCTGGCATGATCTTTCGGCTTGTCCGGAGGCAGAAATGACCCGACCAAACAAGAGATGGAAGGATTCAAGATGTCAAGAAAAAAAAGTTTTTGCAACGGAAATCGTTGTGCTACTCGTGATTATAAAGTCACAGCTTTACAAATGTTTCTCAAAGAAACAATCCTGCGTAGACTTTCGGAACATTTCACAGGAGAGTAATGGCATTCAACAATGTTAAAGAATAATATAGTAGACTATTTACGAGAAAATTTGACACTTCCAAGCATAATTTGACGCCAATCTATATTTTGTTATACCGAGTAAGGTCACTTGAAATCATGATGCTGAAAATCAAGAGTAAGGAATTACAAAATTTAGTTATATGGTTCAGCTACTGTAACAGACAAACAGCGCAGAGTATTAATATTAGTAAATGCTTTTTACAGGAGCCCCTGCCCAGTCATCACAGGTATCTTCAACCATGGAGCCATCCAAAACGATGTCAAGCAAAGCCGGCTTCAACCCCATGTTAAAAATGATGCCACAAATATATCAATGATAGCAGATCACAGCTAAATTTTGGGTGGTGCACTAACACACCTACCAATTTAAGAATGTCAGCTGACACACTTTTCTCAATGTTGCTCAAAAAACCAATTCTGCATACGATTTACTCCAAATTTCATAGAGGATCAATGACTGCAAAGTGCCTAAGAATACAGTAGAGTATTCAGGCCAAAATTAGACACAAGCTTAATCTGATGCAAATCTGTATTTTGTTACTCACAGAATTTATTTAAATGGCCACTTACTAACAAAAGAATGCAAGTATTAATTAATGTCCGTAAATGCTTTTTACAGGAGCCTCAGCACAGCCTCCACAGGTATCTATAACCACGGTTGACTTGCTTTATTTGTATGCGCAATGAATGTTTACCTTGAGTTGATCCTCACTATTTATTTTTAATTACAGAACAAACAATATGTATACGAAAGAAACAGGTTTTCCAGCTACTGTTAAACCCCATTAAAAAAAAAACAGTAAACATTACAAAAAAATTTCTTAAACCAAATTCTTAAGACCAATGGGCTACTATTATAAAGAGGTTTCATAGTATTATGGATACAACACATGACCATAAAGAAAATCTGGGAGATGTACAGCATTTACCAAAGAATCCTCATCTGCACCTCTGGAAGTAGAAGGCTACAAATACAAGAAACATGTCGGAAGAAGCAAATTAATCCGTTGTATAGGCCTGCTTTTATCGTCCGATAATGGGCTGATAACCACGATATTAGTGAAAAAGCACCCCTGCAACAATCGCGTTACAACATAACA
>JAHWFP010005387.1:60669-72462 GCA_023313725.1 Lithobius niger | reverse complement strand
CCCAGCGGGGTCCGGGGCAGAGCCCCAGAAGCTGAAGCATTTTACACTATTTGAGGGCATATTTTCGGGTTCCCGAGAACACGTTTGCACCACATTGTTGAGCAAATTTCGGATGTTTTCGCAAACATTCTTTAGCATGAGATGTTGTAACAACCTAATTGTTACCAAAATTCCGGTTTTTTTATATAAATTTTATTTACCAATTAAATTAGGCTAACTGATAAATTTAATTTTTTTTTATGTTACGAAATTAACGTTAACTAACACTGAATAATTTAGGTTTGAAAAGTATTGCTTATTTTTCAAATGGCGGAAGAAAAGTATTGTTGAATTAACTGAATTAACTGGTTTTAAATCACGGTGGCGATGCGCTAAGAGGAAAAGGGGTACTAGCAAATTAAACCACCAACTTAGTTTTCAATTTTGATTCTTTGTGCAATTTTCTTATGGAGTTAATTGTTACTAGACTTCAACTGATGAAAACTTGGAAGGAAAGCTTAACAAGTTTTGTTCTGTACAAATTTAGCTGACGTTTTGGCTATAACCCTAGCAACACACAGTTTGCCCTCAAAGGTACATGGCCATTTGTGGGCACAATGAATTCTTTCAAGTCATGTATTGGTTAGACATTAAATTTGAGCTAGCGTCCTCTTGGTTGGGCGGCCGGGATTCTGACCACTGGGCTGCTATTGCTCCGTTTGTTTGGGGTCCGTGTGACCCCTCACAAAGTTCGCATTGTGTGTTGGGCTTTTAAAATCGGGCTTTCTCCTTTCAGAGATAACTGGTAAGGCGTTGGCATCCCAAACGTGTCTCATAATTAAGATGCCTATTAAATCATGGCGTTGACGGTCTAACACGGCAAATCAATTTTCAGTTTAGCCACTTATTGTACACCATTTTCGCTCAGTTCACTGGTATCATGAATTCAAACGATGAAAGCTAGAATCCTTAACAAATTTTGTTTTGTACATATTTTGTTGACGTTTCTGCATTAACTAAGACAGCTTTTACATTATGGAGGTGATGAGGTAGTAACAGTAGGACTACTGGCAAACAAAACGGCAAACCCCATTTTGAACTTTTTCCCCCACAATTTTTACGAATTTTATGTCGTAATGTTGACTTCGTCTTCAGCTGTTCCCCGACGACAATCTTGGTTACTCCCCTACAGGGGGGCAAGGGTTCCCGACGGGGAGCTGCCCCCCCCCCCCCCCCCCCCCCACCCTGATCTTTTGTAATGTTTATTTTGTAGTATTCATCAACTAGTCAATGTTTGTGTCCCCAGAGGAATGCTTGAGCCAAGGTTAATATCGCTGAATTCGTAGAATCAAGTATTTTTTGTGGAAAAATGCATAACTGAAGAGTTGACAAATTAGGTAAACCAGGAAAAATACCTCTGGATTTGGTAACACAAACGTTGACGGCTTAATGGCAATTATAAAATAAACAATACAAAAGATTGAGGAGGACTGCAAACTCTCGCCTTAAGAGTGGCGATCTTTGCAAATATATACCAGGTTATTCCTGTTTTAACTTCTACATAGGTCAAAGTGAGAAACTTGGCAGGGATTCAAGTATGTGCATGATTATGTAAAAGTAACAAAAAATGTATCACATTAGGGGTTCCATTCAAGCTCTTTTTGATTGTTGAATTTTCAAAAACTGCTGCAAAATCATTGCTTTTTCGCTACACAAAGTGTCTTGAATTTTTCGCGGAAAACACGGGACCGCAAGAATACATGACGTCAGCGATTGTTGACCTACTTTTTTTTTCTTGGAACCTTGGGGTGGGTGGGGGGGAGTAGATTTCAAATGCTGAACAATAAGGTGGGCAACAATCAAACAGACGCATTATTTCAAAACAATAACTGAACGATTAGCATAGAGTAAATGGCTCAATGGTATAGCTCAAGTCTCCCAAACAACACACCATCAGTTTGAATCCCATCCTAGCCCTGAAATATGGTAATTATCTTACATTAGGTAGCTAGCATTAGCTCTCACTGGTCCTTGTTAAGCTTTGCGAACAGATTATGTTCATAAAAGTAAATATATCGAAAAGCTAGTTTTTAATTTCATTAAAACTACAGAAAATATTTATATTTTTCAAATTTTCAAACTTAATAAATACAACAAGAAAACCTGCCTAAAGTGTGTGTGTTGGCGGGGTTGGGGGTGTTGGAGAGATCCAAAATTCAGAGAGCGAAAGTGAGAAGAACGGGACAATGAAAGAATGCAACCTAATTGAATGAAAGCACAAAGGAGAGAAAGAAAGAAAGAGAGAGAGAGACCCGTGTGGGGGTTCAGGGCTGAAGTCAGCATTTATTACACTTTAAATAACCAAATTACATGTAAGACTGACATTTGGATTTTTAGAGTTCTTTGGGCATGTGTCAGATTCTGTGTGTTAGTATACGAATGCATTATTTCCTGAAGCGATGAACGATGACGCCAACGGACCGAGCGATGTGACTCGTTTCTCATTTAAAGGTGCAGGAGACTTTACTGGACTTGTCTCATTTGCTAAGGCTTCCCTTGGACTGACAAGCACTTGCTATACATTCAGGGTAAAATTAACTTAAATTCCAGTTCAGTCAGTTGCTAGAAGGATAGCCAATGATTGTTGTCTCCTTTAAACTAAATTAAGAGTTGTTAGCAGTAAATTATTCTATGATAAACTGCAGACGCTTTCATGATCTATCAACCACCGAATGCTCAACATGTAATTTAATTGTTTACTGTGTGAGATGCTGGGCACAAAGAACTAGGAATGGCGATACTTACTTGTTGTCACCATTGTCTTGAGGCATGGGATCGTCGTCATTTCCATTGATATCGGCACTTGCCAACGGATCCTTTAAAACAAATATCACTTGAATGACAATACCACTTGAATGATATACAAAATCTTCGAAGGTAACCTAAGCTACATTCTTTTCTACTTAAAGACTAGCAGAATAATTCCCAAGTAAGGGAAATTTACAATCTTTGGGTTAGGGGAAATTCTGACTACACACGAAGACCAAAGCTAAAGTGCTTTCAGGCAGTTGACAAGTAAAAATTATGGTACTAAACACGCCTTTTTAAAACTTCTCAATACTAAAGGAAAATCTGAAAACCACTGTATACAGCTGGTACCATTTCTGGCCATTAGGTGGTATCATCATACGTATTATATTAAGTGCTAAGGAAATTATTAATAATTTTGTTCAACCCGAGTGTTTTGCACAAGAGTTATTCAGGCAGACATTAATTTATTGAGCGTGAAGCACAAGGGAAGGGAGAGTATCTGTCACTAAATAGCATAAGTGAGTGATGAGTGTAATGGGCCAAAACACTAGTGCTGAAAAGTAGTTCCAATAGTTCCAAGGGTATTAGTTAGAAAATTTCACGTCATTTATCTTACAGATTGACATAATGTTGAATTGTTGCTACATTTAAACTCTTGTAAATTACTTGCGAGTACCGAGTCCCTATCAATTACACACTGCTGCGAGAATAAAATCCCTTTCTTGAATGAACAGGAGCATTCCTATCCAAAAATCATGCAGGTCACTACACCTATCTGGTACACCAATTCTGAGCACAGTGGAGACCTTTCTTTACTACACCACAGGAAGAGGGCAGCACAGTCAACACCGTGAGCTGTCCAAGAAAGAGCCCAAGGACGAACTTGAGCAAGTCTCACTGAGATTGCGCGCAAAATTCAAATTGAGCCGATATTATTCTGCAGTCCAAAGTATACACTTTTTAGTTTATTTTTATTTTTCAGATTTCTTATTTTTTATTTAAAAAAACGTAATTCAGGCTTTTTTTTTTGTTAATTTTGAGCACGGTAACAAAAACAAATGCTGAAAATTATTATTACAATGGTTTGTTGAAGCCACCAAACGGTAGTAATAATGGTTGCAAATAGACCTAACCGTCAAACTAAAATTATACACAATAACACTAAAATAGCAGGGCCTGCACCTGCTTAATTTTTGATTTTATTGCCTAACCAAAAATATACATTACCTGTTTTAATAAATAGCGTTTCCTCCTTTCAGAGATGATTGATTCCCTAGAAGCTTTGGAGCTTCTATCCCAGCCGGACTTGTACCTTCTGCGCATGCGCAGGTTTGGGCAGTCTATATAATATGGCGCAGCCACCCGTTCGGCATCATTTCTCCACACCCAGAACCTATGAGCGAGGGGAGGCTTGGGTGAGACTACAGGTAATGCATATTTTCGGTTAGGCAATAAAAACAAAAATTAAGCAGGTGCAGGCCCTAATCCATGGATGGAGGAGACCAGGTGATCCGGATGTGTAGAATTGAAGTACCCGACCGCCGATTCCCGGAACCTAAGGAAGGATGGAGACGATCCGCACCGCTCATTGAGGAGCGTGGGAGGGAATGCAGAGGACCGAGTTCCGATGAAAGGAACGCCGGAACGGTCCGCGGACCAGGGAACCGGAACGATGTCAGGGAGCAGCTCAAAGGCGATCACGGAGTGAGCGCCCTAGGAGACATGATACCGAACGGACGGCTGTGCCGTATTATATAGACGGCCCAAACCTGCGCATGCGCAGAAGGTACAAGTCCGGCTGGGATAGAAGCTCCAAAGCTTCTAGGGAATCAATCAGCTCTGAAAGGAGGAAACGCTATTTATTAAAACAGGTAATGCGAATTTTTGTTGGCAACTAAAAAAAACTATTCTTCGCTAGATGCGGTTCATAATGTAAGACTGCCAATTTACTAAGCTCGGTTAAGGACAAACATGCCGCTCAGGAAAACTATGCGTCGTTACACTAAATATCCGAACGACTTTTGTAAATTAATATTTTTGTTTTAAACAATTGCATAATAATGTATTAGGAACTATATCACATATTTTGACATATTAATTGCAAGAGTTAAGTAAAAAGTCAAATACATTCTACAGCAGAGTGTAATAAAGTTTCAAACGGTGCTCTGAATTTGTTGCTAGGTTATGCGATCAGCTGTTAGCCTAACGATGCAGCCAAGCCTTCGCAAAAGGTAGCCAGCTACTACATGAAGACAATTCCTAGGTTATGCAAACAAATGACACACAACATGTTTTTGAAGGTAGGCCTTCAAGATTGTTTATGGTTGGAAAATACATATTTATTTGAAATGAATGCAACAAACATTTTGTAACATGTCAGTACTGTAACGCTTGAAGCCAGGGACAGGAACAAGCAGTGGTAAAAGTCGAATAGCTCCAGCCATGTTTTACATTACATTGGACCATCCAATGAAAACTACAGGATATCCCTTTACTGATTTATTGTTAAATTTAACCAATGAACATCGACTGGAAGTAATAAAACAACAGTAGCTTTCAAAAGCTACTGCAAGTTTATCAGAAGTTGGTTAGGAGTGGACGAATTTAGTATACGATTATAAGAACACATTTGTGTCACAGAAATTCTGAAATAAATTTGCAACCCGGTTCATATGTATGACAGTTTTAATTCCTTGCCCCCAAAAAACTGGCATTAGATTCCAAAAGCCGAAAATATAACCTCTACAAAATGAAAGTTTTATTTAACCCGAAAGTTGCAATGATAAGTTTTAACAAGATAGAAATGGTATCACAAATTCGGTATTTATAGTTTTAAAATTTTTTAAATGGTTTGAGCAATGGTTTAAACTGTCGTTTTATACACAGGAGTGTATAATATACAAGTGTAAATTACACAGACATTTTTTAAAAATGGCAACTGGTTTATAAAACAGTTGGCTGCCAGTGTTTTTACACTATTTAAATTTCCCTTTGAAGGCAGTGAGTAAAATTACTGGGAGCAAGGCAAAGCAGGAATACAATAGTTATAATATGGAGTATTACATGCATACAAAACAGTAAAAAAAATTGATGTGAGAGTTTAACCGTTTGGCTAACAAGAGAATAATTTATCACTTAAGATTAACCGCACTCAACTTCGTGATGAAAGTAGTAGTACAATAACAGAGTTATTCCTGGTAGCAGTTTATTATTCGCTATGTATTCTACAGTTCATAAACAACCATTGGAAAAGGAACTAATGGTTTACAAAGAATTCTAGACTACGATTTTTGAGTTTTGACAAATCTAGAAATGAAACGGTCACAGCAACATATTTAAATTATCCCACCACATTTCACAATGCAGAAAGATGGGAGTTCAATCCACGTTATGTCTCGTGCCTTATTTCTGTAGACCACAAACTAGTATTGGTAGTTGCTGGCAAGGGAAAGCAGGGAGTTCCCAGAACTCTTTGAGTGGAATTTCATAATGGTACAGTTCTACCTATTGTGTCAAATACATTTTTCAGGCCGTAGATATTTAAAACAGGTTTCAAACCTATAGCAGTCTTGATCAATTCCATTCAGAGAACAGATTAGTAATTCAGAGCTATTGTGCAGTTTCTAGAAATTTGATGACAACATTTGGCAAATGAAAACAAAGTCGATTTAATAAGCTAAACCTGACCCACAGAGTAAATCTATCATTCAAAACAGACCAGTTAGTAATTCGGTAAGGTTGAGGAGATTGAATTAAAAGTTTAGAAAAACGATGCAACAACAAACAAAAAATTTTAACCTATACTGGGAACACTTTGCAATGCGAGTTACATTCGCAAAACGTACGTAATGAACAGGAATGTAGTAATAACTTACATAATTCTTTACGAGATCTGGATGGTTGGTTTGTATGCCGTCATCAAGAATGGACACCACAACTCCTTTTCCAGTGTAACCTTTCCTCCAAGCTCCTAATACATTCATATCCCAGCCATCAACTGCACCATGATGCTGTTAAGAATAAAATACATTTTTTTTAGTTATAATTCATTTAAAACTTGTATGCTGGGGCCTACATTTTTTATGAAATAATTGTTAGCCAGTAAATTTGTTTTCTAGAAATAATAGATATTATTAACAAGATGCACTAACACTGCATTAGTAATTCGACGTGTCGTATGGTAGAATAAAAAATATCTGTAATTGACGTATGAAGTTGGAACGGCAGATAAACCAACAGGACACTACTAAAAAATCTAAATGCATGGTGTACTGAAGAATATCTACTATATTGCACATTATATTAAAAGAAATTGTCTCGTAATGTTTGCTAACTACGATACGGCAAATGAGCAACAATCTTGTGTGCGACGATGCAATCACTGACCAGATATGTTTTCATCGGACGCTGATATTGGCTTTCTTACAAAAAAAACAAACTGAAAGCTTCGTTGTTTTACAGTTTCGCGTACCCGTTGTTCTTGTTCATCAGACTTTTACATTTTTTAAATATCTTCGAACACCATATTTCATAAATTCAGCAGGTAATTTGGTGGGGGAGGGGGGAGTAGGAGAAATCATATCGCGCTGAGGGTACGTGAGGTTGACTACTTTAAATTTATTTACACTTTTTAGGTGTATTAACAAAAGTTAAAATATTCACACGAAAATTGTGACAAAGTCCACATTGAATATAACACTGCAATTTCATGTGGCCAATTTTTGTTAGGCTACTCAATACAAAGTACTTGTTTTACTACACTTGAGGAAGCGCTGACGTCAGCCACTGATTGTGTACTATTTGACGACGGTTTTCCGCTCAGAGACCTTTTTAGAGGTTAACGAACTAAAACCGCCGTAACTAAATTAGCTACAGCATAATACCTTGTGTACTGGCGCACTGCAACTCACCCACCCGCATACTTGAATTTCGTCGGATCAGAATTGAACAAATGTGTGGTTTTTGAGGACATGTCGCTGACGTAAATCTGCTACCCCGGTTTTTTGGCCACAACCGCATTAATTCGACGTGTGACACGTCAAATTAAAAAAGGCAGCGTAAGTAATAGTTATTGAAAAGAAACTCACGGTTACGGAGTATTATCCCACGGCTACAATGATTGTCCCGCCGAGAGTGGGCAATTCGAGGTGGGTCCCACCCGCACCCGTGGTATAATACTCCGTAATCGTCAGTTTCACATCAACAACTAATTCATACCACGATTGGGACGTCAAGCTAACTCGTATTTAATTAAAACGATTTTATGTTTGTGCTTTGTGAAAATTGCTTCAAGAAATACAATAATCAGTATGTCGATATGAATGAAAGACATCCCATTTTATTTTGCGGAGGGGGAGGTGGGTGTTAGACGAACAAGTCCTTCAGCAGCTCAAGTTTGTGGGGGGGGGGGGGATGGGAATTAGACGTGGTGTTTGGCTGGTAAAAGCTCAACTTTCCGAAGCAGAATGTTGAGAGCGAATAAACATCGATATGTGAGGATAGAAGGACATTGCGAGACATTCCGACAAGGTAAGTAATTCTTTTTGTACGTTGCAATTTGAGAATTGTTTCAAAAAATAGGGTAATAGGAATACCGCTTTGAATGAAGGTCATTCCATTTTAGTTTATAGAGGGGGGAGGGGGAGTTGGTGGTGTAAATAAACTTAGTTATGGGCCAGACATGCGTAAGTTAGCAGGGATAGGATTTAATTCGGAACATTTCGGCAATTTAAGTAATTCCTTTTGTAAGTTTTTATTGTGTTACGTTTTTGGATGCTGTATTTGGTCGTTGGTGTGTGCATTCCCGGTCACATGATCCGGAAATGTCATAAGTGTGGGTTATCGGAAAAAGTATGGGTTATCATCAAAAGTGTGGGTTATCGGCAAAAGTGTAGGATAATTTGATAACCCACACTTTTTTAATGACGCACACTTCCGGTCATGGTTAAAGGAACATAAATCCCTGTTGGCTTTCCTGCTTGACTCAGTTTTGCGACATTAGTTCAAACGTATGTAAATGTTGCCTACACATTAATTTTCTTGTTTTTTCTTGCGTGCAAGGTGATTTGGCAACATTAACTAACCCGTGTAAATGTTGCCAACTGCAATCTCATCGGGTCGCACGATATACCGGAAGGATTTATGTCCTTTTAACAGGTTTTAACCTATTGAAATTTAGCATGGCATTGATCAAAATAATCTATTACAAAAATCAAAATATTGATGTGTTCCAGTATAATTAAGGCAGGAAAAAAGTTGGTTTGCAATATTGTTTTCAAAAACATATCCTTAAAAGAACAGACATTTAATATTTGAAAATAATAAGTAAAAAAAAATTTAAAACTGGGTAACAGGAGGTGTATCAAGTGTGCAAATTTTGTCCCTATTTCTCACTCATTCACCTAAGGGGAAAGAAATAAAAATATTTTTCCATCAGCAACAGATTATACTATTTAACGAATGCTCTTACTCTCTCACACTTTCTTTAAGGTATACAATAATTGATGATCAAGACTGAAAAAGTAAATAAAAATAAATTGCATCCGGAATATGCTTTCGATGCAATTTATCTTGGTTTTTTTTATTACTTTGCATAGTAGGTGGGAACAATTAAGGCTATAGGCTATAGGCTACAAATAAGTTGAACCAGTCAAAACTTTTAGCCTTAATCCTCATCAAGCTAAAACTCTCCTCACACTATGTGCATGAATAACAAAATTATGGTTTATGACATGCAACGTGAAGGGCAGATAAAGCCCTAGACACTTAAAGACAAGGTCTACTTTCGGCCTTGAATTGGCCAAGTGACCGAGTTCAGTCAACTTTGAAGTGATGTCCCCAGTGCCTGTGGCCTGGTTTTTTTTTTCTTTTCCCTTCCTCACAATATCAGCATTTAAAATCACTCGTCCTACTAGCCTGAGGCAGAAGGTAGGAAATCCTGGATTTTAAATTTCGGATAGGATACTCTCACTCTTCTGCTACACTATTTTATCAAAAACGGCACGCTGTATGTAAACTGGCAAAGTTTGTAACAGAAATTGGTTCACTAGATAAGAGGACATACGCATTAAAAAGTATGGCCTCACTGTGTACAATTTACACACAACAATGAGGAATTTAAGAACAGGTTTATACGTTCAAGGTTTCTTTTAACTGAGTGTTGGATCAAGCAAGCTAATTACTGCTGATTTTATAAGTTTACTTAATGCACGGTGGTGACGTCACGCCAACACATCCCAATGCTAAAAGTGTAGCCGTTATATACGGTCTGAAAACCCACACACGTGACCGTGGGTTAATTTTCCAACACAAATTCAACCAACATAAATAAGCACGTTTGCAACCTGTGACATTTATCGTACTAACACGAAAAAAAACCTCGCGTAGGCTACTATGCTAGGACCCCAACCATGGAGGAATGGCCCAATCCGCCAACCTTTCGCTCCGACAGTACTAAAACTAGGCTACCGACACTTGTAAAGACATCTAAATACACCTAAAAACATACGATACTCAAGCTAACAGCACATTTGTAACCTGGCGACATTTTCCGCACTAACACGAAAAAAAAAACCTTGCATACGATGCTAGCCCCCTCCCCACCCCCATCCATGAATGAATAGTCCAAGCCGAACCCGACAACCTTTCATTCCGACGGTACAAAAACTAGCCTTCTGACACCTTCTAAACACACCTAAAAACCTACGAGACTCAAGCGAATAGCGCATTTTATATGCTATATCTTATTTAAACTAATAAAGTAGAAAATATACGGTTTTATCTTAAACACAAACGTCGGTGACTGGGACTGGATATAGGGACGTCCTCGCGTACGTGACACTTTCGCATACAGGAAATTTAAACCGGAAGTTTGAGTTCAGGAATTTACGTCATAATTCACAAATAAAATTTTCAAATAAATTTTTTTTTAATCTCAAATAACTAGATATGTTGGCTCGACGTCAAACCTTAGCATTAAAACACATATCCGTGAAGTAGACCGGGTTATGCCGAAATAATTGATCGTCTACTCGAAACGGAACAGTCCAAAGATCTAGGGATAGCAAAATTGAACTCGCGCTTACGCGCTCGTGCGATTGCGCCACCCCTCGATCTTTGGACTGTTCCGTTTCTCGCAGACGATCAATTATTTCGGGATAACCCGGTCTACTTCACGGATATCTATTACTTAATGTTCTTATTTAAGTTATTTTTGTTTTCTTACATGCTGTTTGTTTAGCAATACTGTGAAAATTCATTACATATTAAAGTGATAGGTTCACCATCTGCTTCTGTTATGATGCAATTCAATCATTAAAAAAATTATTTCAACCCTCTTCTGTACTACAGCCAGAGCATTTTCCTCTTTATAATAACCATTTTATCGTTTTAAATAAAGAATGAAAGAAACTAAGTCAGTTGGCAAAGAAACCAAATGCAACAAAACAAAATTGCACTACAAATTAATATCAATTAGCTCTCACCCACAAAGATCTCTAGACAGACTGTTTCGCCCAATACTTTTTGAATGAGACCTAGGCTACGCTTGCTAGGGCAAATGACAAGGGTGCAACGAATACGGTTTCAGCAAGCGAAATAGGAGAAACGTCTGCTTGTTTGGGGCTCCTTTCTACTGAATGGTTGACACCCAGGCTTAGGATAATTTTTACCAATTGATCATTTAATAACATTTAGCTCTCACCCACAAAGATCTCTAGCAAGCGTAGCCTAGCTCTCATCCACGAAGTATTCTCTACTGACGAGCCCAAACAAGGGCGAAACAGTCTGTCTAGAGATCTTTGTGGGTGAGAGGTAATTTATATTAAATGATCAATTGGTAAAAATTATCCTAGGTCTAGGTGTCAACCATTCAGTGAAATGGAGCCCCAAACAAGCAGAGGTTTCTGCTATTCAGCTTGCTGAAACCGTATTCGTTTCGCCTTGTCATTAACAAATTAAAAGCAGTTTTACAATTAGCTAAACAATGGGGGAAATTTTTCTTGA
>JAHWFP010005387.1:29742-48620 GCA_023313725.1 Lithobius niger | reverse complement strand
AACAGGATTTTTCCATGTACTAACTGAAACCAAAAGGACAAATTGGTTGCCAGATGTAACACTAGTTTCAGCCACCCCACCCCACTAAATAGCAGCTGGCAGAGGCTATTTCTTCAAAATTCATCACGTTTTCAGTAAACCAGTAGATTGCAGAAAACCGGTTGGTTTTAACTAAAACATCATTAGGACCTTTCTTGTAGAGATTTTTGTTATCTTTAATTTATTTCTCTCTAAAATTTTAGGTAGGAGTGCTAGTTCGTGCGATCCTTAAGAAAACATTCAATTTAGTAGCCGGTGGTGGCCATTTTTCAAAATGGCGGCGAAAGCTCCAGTGAGATTTTAGGGGACTTTTAATATGTTACTCGGGTAGTATTTCTGGACATATCTGCCAAGTTTCATCTTTATGGGAATTTTTTTCGACCTAAAGTGCTAATTGCACCGGACTATAAATTTATTTGCACTTCAGATTTGTAGTGACGGGAAGCTATAGTTTACTGCTGACACACTTTGGATTGGGGTCCCATAGAATATTGCTCCATTCGCCACAAGTGTCATCCCAGACTTGTAATGTTAGTATCTGGATTCAAGTGTCAGCTCTGTTGTACAGCATCCAACGGCCCTATACCAGAAGCAGTTCCATGCCCCTTTTCAATTCGACTTGTATCGCGTCGAATTAATGAGGTTGTGCCCAAAAATGAGCCTCGAGCAAATACGAGTCAGACACATCTCCTCAAAAAAATGACACACTTGTTTAATTATGATCCGATGAAATAAAGTGCAAATGTGGGAGAGTTGTAGGTTAGGTGAAAGCACTGGGGATTTCACAGCTTTATTAAATCAAAATCCAAAATGCTAACCTCTAACAAGGTCTTTCAAAGCGAAACCGTTGTCCATAGTATATCAATCCTGGCCTCACGCAACCCTGGCCAGTAGTCCAGGCAGGACTTTGCCAAGCTCCCCTTTAGAAGGGTTCGACCAGATCCGCAAAAATGTAGCAACCAGTCTGAGCTCTTACCGCTCAGCCACGATGACCTAAAATGTTAGTACACTTAAAAAGTGTAGTCATCCTTACGTTAGGTATGGGTCGGTTTCATTTTTTTACCTCAGTTTCGGTTTTGGTTTTACATGGCCACAAAACCGCGGTTTCAGTATTGGTTTTTGCCTATCCTTCTAGTTATCTTTTTTGTAACAGTAGCATTACTAGCTTCCAACTGGTTCCTGCTTTTACTTTCAACAGCGTCATGGACAGTGGCACCATTTTCCTCCATCTTCTTTTTTATGACTAGGAGCTTTGCTAGCAGTCATTTATAATTGAAAATGATAATTTAAAAATTTAAACAATAAATCACTGTACGAAAATCCGAATTGGTTTCGGTTCCCCGTAAAAAGAACATTTTGCCGGCCCCCAGCCAGGCCGGCTAAAAATGGCTTCTTTGTGCCTAAAACATACTTAACCAGATAATTTAGCATTACATTCCTCGAATGTGATGTTCCCCTGGAGGTTTCTTCCGGTACGCAGGCGCCTGCTTGGATATTCCCACTGTGCATGTACGTGGCAGTCCTCCCTTATAAAAGCGAGAGCGCGGACACTTTCGGCATTCATTTTTCTCTCAATGTGTCATGCGGTGACTCGAGAGGGGAGGCAGGGCGGGAGTAGGTTAAGTATGTTTTAGGCACAAAGAAACCATTTTTAGCTGGCCTGGCTGGGGGCCGGCTAAATGTTCTTTCTTTGTTGCCAAAACATCTTAACCTGACAATTTAGCATTATCAGTAGACCTCGTCAAAAGTTGGTGGCGGGCACCGTCCTGACGAGCGCCCCGGGATGCAAGCAGGCATTTCCCCCAAATAATTTTTTCCTGGAAGAGAAAAATTAGCACTTTATTCAGAACAGGTGAAAACAGGAACTAGGACCTCTTTCGTAGAATTTGGTGGCCCTGAAAAGGGCCGTTGTTTTGGGTCTGGATGGCCTGCTTCCTTCTGGATGGCTTGCTTCCTTCTGAGTGGCTTGCTTCCTTCTGAGTGGCTTGCTTTCATCTGGGTGGCTTGCTTCCTTCAAGGATGGCTTGCTTCTGTGTTCTGAGTGCTTAATGGGGGGGGGGGGGGGGTGACCACAGCTCTGGCTGCGACGATTGGTCCCAGCCGGTGTAGACCTGATTCTTCTCTTGACATGTCCCTGAAGTAGTGGGAGGTGAAGGTCGATTGATGGCGCCAAGACGCTGCTGCTAGGATTTCTGCTATTGGAACGGCGTTGTGATGGGCCCATGATGTGGAGATAGCTCTCACTTCGTGAACCATCACTCTCATGCTCTCCTTTGGAGTTTTGTCGTAAGCTGCTTCGATTATTTTCTTAATCCATCTTGATACCATGGCAGCTGATGTTTCGCCCGTTTGAGGATCAATTGGGAGAAAAAGTTGGGTTCTTACTCGGCGGATATTTTCATGGCGAGTCCGGGCTAGGTAGAAGCGCAAGGCTCTGACTGGGCAAAGAAGGCGTTCTGGTTCGTTACCAACTAAGGTGGATAGAGCCGGGAAAGTGATTGGTTTCGGTGGTTCCGAGGGCTTTTGAGTTTTCGTTCTGAATGTTGATCTTGGGTAGAGAGTAACAGAAGAGAACTTGGGGCCGAAGATGCAGTATGCTGGGTCTGCTGAGAGGGCTTGGATTTCGGAACACCGTAGGCTGGCTGCAAGAATGACGAGAAAAACTGTTTTGCGAGTCATGAAGTGAAGGGATGTATCCTGAAGGGGTTCATATGATTCACTCATTAGGGACTGGAGCACAAGATCAAGGTCCCAATTTGTCATTGACCTTCTGGTGGTGGGCTTTCATTTTCGTAAGAGTGTAGAAGCGCCGAAATACGGTAGTCTTCGAGTAGGTTTGTGCTATTGGCCGCTTTGAAGACGGTATTTAGGGCAGATCGATATACCAGGATTGTGGAGCCTTTGAGTTTGTCGATGTTGAATATGTCTCTGAAGAAGTTTAGAAGGTTGGGTAGAGGTGGGTTGATAGGATTAGTTTGTTTTGTGATACACCAACGAATCCATTTAGACCAGTGGCTGTCGTACATCCGGTTAGTGGAATCCCAGGTTGCCTTTGAGGCGATGCGTTCGGCCTCTTCTCGATGAATTCCAGCCTTTTTGAGGAGTTTGATGATAGTAGCCACCCGTGTAGGTTGAGGTTTGGTATATTCGGCTGTAGCTTTGTTCCTTTATGTTGGGACAGAAGATCTGGTTGAGGGGGTAGACTTCTGGGAGTGTCGACTAGTAGATCCAGAAGAAGCGGAAACCATGCTGCCGAAGGCCAGAGGGGGGCTATGAGTAGGAACAAGCTCTGGCTTTCTTGGATCTTTAGAAGAACTTGTGGAAGTAGTTTGAAGGGGGGGATAAGGTAGGCGAATAGGTTTTGCCATGGAAATGTCAAGGAGTCTACTGCTACTGCTGTTTCGTCCGGAATCACGCTTATGTAGAGGGGAAGTCTGGCATTGTGCCTCGTGGCGAACAGGTCTATCATTGGAGTGCCCCAATGCTGAAGAGAGATTCGCAAATGGATTTCTTGAGGCACCATTCGCCCGTCGGTGGTTTTTTGGCATGACAGAGTCGGCAATCAAATTCCTGTTGCCTGGGATGTGGAGAGGAAGAAGAGTGATGTTGTGCGAAATGCAGAGGTTGAAAATCTCCGACGTTAGGCTGTGAAGAGATCTGGATTTCGTTCCTCCTTCTTTCCTTATGTAGGCCAAGGCAGTTGTGTTGTCGGACTGGACTTGTATTGTCTTGTTTCTTATTTTCGGAAGAAAATGGAGCAGGGCGAGTAGGATTGCACGAAGCTCGAAGCTTGGTTGGGGGCCAAAGACCCGAGGCCTCTTGAGTGCCCAGGGGGGCACCCCAGCCTGTTTTCAAGGCGTCCGTAAAGATGAGCAGATCGGGATGCGGCTCGTGAAGAGGTTGTGTCTTCGTGAGGTTGGTGATGTCTGACCACCAAAGGAGGGAGTCCAGCGGAAAATCGGAAGTGAAGGGTATTTGTTCGTCCGGGCGGTCCTGATTGATAGCCGGGTTGTCTATGCGGTGGTGGTGAAAGGCCTTACCATTCATCGGCCGTATGGAATGAGGTTCGCCATGCGTCATCTTTAGTTGCCGAGAGGAGAAACTTGTTTCTGACCGAAGAGATGGACATGGCGGAGAAGGTCTTCTATTCGTTCTGGGAAGGGGGCAATACTTGCTGTGCGGAGGTTGAAAAAGGCTCCGAGGAAGGTGAAGACCTGTGCTGCGATGAGGTGAGATTTCGAGTAGTTTATTCCGAAGCCCAGTCGGTTTAGTAGGGAAATGGTCATGTTCTTGTTTCGTCCCAGAATAAGGGGGTTGGGGTTGTTGAGGGCCCAGTCGTCCAGATAGGCGTTGGCCTGAATTTCGTTTTGGTGTAGGTTTGCTAAGATTGGTTTGAGAACCGTTGTGAAAATTCTGGGGGCTGCATTCAGGCCGAAGGGAAGACAGCGAAATTCGTAGACCTTTTGGTTGTAGATGAACCGAAAAAGGTGCGTGATAGCCGGGTGGAGTGGGACATGGAGGTAAGCATCTTCCAGGTCGATCGAGACTGTCCAGTCGTTTTGTTTGAATGAAAGACGAATTGATTCGAGAGTTCTTGAAATGGTTATTGAGGATGTATCTGTTGAGAGGTTTCATGTTGAAAATCAGACGGAAGCCCCCTGATTTCTTTGGTCGGGTGAAGATGGAACTGTAGAAGCCCGGACCTGGCTTGTGCCATTCCCGTATCGCGTCTTTTCGAAGGAGTTCTGATGATGAAAAGGACTTCTGTGTTTGATGTTAATTGTAGCCAGGCTGGAAGGAATCGGCGCAGACTCGCACCGACTGGAAAGCCGGATGGGTGAAAGGCGTCATTGTTGTTTCTTGCGGAAAGTGCTTCTGCCCCCTGGCGACGAGTAGCGGCTTCGTCGGTCTGGGGTGTCGGCTCGCTTCTGGTTGCGCTGGCCGGGGCGAGAGCGAGGCTGCTCCGCCCGAAAGGGCTGCGGGTTTCTCAGATGAAAGTCGTTGGAGCGAGGCGATAGAGCGGGAGTCGTAGACTTGTTCCAACTGTCTGCGGGGAGGCGAGGAATGGACTGTTTGTTCTTCAGAGCCGGACGAAAGTTAGAAGAAAATTGTTTTAGTGGTTTCGGTTTCCTAGAAATGTCTAAGTGAGGGGCGAGAGTTGGGATTAAACCACGGAAGAACGTGTCCGACTCGTGGATGGGCTGGTTCCGGAGTCGGTGCATCGTGGAGATGTTCAAGTTGGCGGCGGATGAAAGAGCAATATCCCGGAGGAGTAAGGTGTTTTTAAAAAAGAGCTCTAGTGGCCCAATTGATGGAATGAGACGTGGCGAAGCTTGCCTTCTGAAAGAGCTGCATGATTAGGGATGAAAGATTGCGTAGTTCTTCGGGACTTGCGTCCGGGGATAGTTTTTCGCACAAGGCGTTCACTGCCGTATTGATAACGTCGGCTTGCGACGCGGCACGAACACTCAGCCGTAGGCACTTGTCGTTTTCGTACAGGACGAAAGTTGGGACGACAGTTTTTTTGGGAATCGATAAAGCGGTGCCGAAGTCCATCTTTACTTCACTGCCTAAGAACTCACACTCTCGGTAGGTTGCGAAATTATTCGGGTTAGTGGCGCCATCGCCTAGCGGGCGAAAGAAACTGCTTTCACGGCTTGGTCGAGGTGGTGGTGGTTCCTTGTCGAGAACGAGGGGGTCGCCTTTGCCGAGTAAGGAGCCTTCATTCCGGAGGAGGCATGTTAACAGCGTGGTGGATTGCATAAGAAGGTTGCGAGGTTTTGAGTCTTTGTCTCTAAGGGCGAAGCCGAAGCCAGTTTTAAGTCCACGGTTAATCACAGGAGCGTCGGTTGACTGCGACGGTTTGAAAAGAAAACAGTCGGGAATGGTTTCTTCGACCGTCTTTAAAAGTGAAGCTAGGGAGAAAGACAGGTCGTCGGCGGCGTCGTTCGGAAAGTGTATCCTTTTGCCAGACGAAATGGGAGTGGCCGGCGGTAGAACATCAGCGGTAGCCGAGGGAGCGGCAGTCAGGGAAGCTTGCGGGCGAGAGAGAGAAGACAGTTTGCGTTTCTTGAGGGCGCCCGAGGGAGATGCCGAGTCCCGTTTGCGGGAGTCGCGGCTGGAGGCGGAGGCTATCCAGGCTTGCATACGGGCTTGTCGGGCGGAGGACGTGCAAGAAGGAGGTGGCATGGGATTGTCTTGCATTACACGGACCGTCTCCTGGATTATGTTCCGGACTTCACTACGGGAGACACTTCTACCTATTCGGGATGAATTGGATGATAGATCCAAAGGCGAATTGCGGGCAGGCGAGCGAGAAGCAGCCGTTGCTTGTAGAAGGGATTTCTTGGCTTCACGGTAGATGACTTTCGCCCGTTGAAAGTCCTCTTGTAGAGCCGTAAGGTCCAACGGCACGGCTGGCGAGGTGCGCTGGCCGGGCTTCAAGGGAGAGTCCGTGAACATATTGACGCTTGAAAGTGGTGCTTCAGCAGGGATCGGGCCAACGGCGACGAGGTCGAGGGCGGGGATCCAGCGATCGCCGAGGGTGAAAGTAGAAGCTTGCGGACGAAGAGCATGAGAGGGAGTGGCAAGCGAAGTGGGATCTTCGGAAGCGGTGGCCATCATCGGGTAGAATCCAAATTTCCATGCGAAAGACAGGGGAACTGCGGCGCGAGGTGGCGCAGAGACACCTCCGGAGGAAAAATGAATGTCGAAAGCGTCCGCGCTCTCGCTTTTATAAGGGAGGACTGCCATGCACATGCGCAGTGGGAATATGCAAGCAGGCGCCTGCGCACCGGAAGAAACCTCCAGGGGAACATCACATTCGAGGAACGTAATGCTAAATTATCAGGTTAAGAAGTTTTGGCAACAAAGAAACAAAAAATTCTGTTTCGGTTATCAGTAAAATCCAAAAATAGTAGTTTCAGGTTTCAACAAAATTAGTTTTCGGTTTTGGTTACCAACCTACCCCTACCTTACGATGATTGAGCGCAGCAAAATTTTGTATAACACGTCGAATTACTGATGTAGTGTTAGTTCATCCTTGTTATAACTGCTCATTAATTGTAAATTTAGCAATGCTAATTATTTTAACTCTCTTCGTTTCCTCCATCAGCAAACCTGATATAATCGTCATTCAAACTTGTACCTTCGCTTCTATTCGTCTATCTCTTGGTCACTTTATTACGCTAGTCCCAACTCCAACTCGACTCCTTTTTAATTTTGGGCCAACTAGCAATTCGAAAATAAAAATGAACTCGTTTGATGTTAAAACTAAGCCAAACCTTACTAATGTATGAAAATAATTTTTACAGTTTTACTTTTGTAGAGGTAAGTTAACCTCTTACCAGTCCAGATATACGCCATTAGGGTGCAGCCCATGTGTACACAGGTCGGTAAGGAGATTAGATTTTGCATCCCCTTGTCTCATAGGCAAAGCTTGTTAATTCGGCTGTGCTTTGCTTGCTTCATCAGGTTCCCAAGAAACCCTCATGAAGTTTCCTTGTCGTCGGTGGCTTATACTATTCTCTGCTTGTTTAAGAGAAGGGTTAACTAGATATTTAAAAAATTACTACGACCTTAGAACTTTGCTCACGTTAGCTCCTTCCAATGCAGACGTACCCCCACTGGGGAGTCTAATGTATACACAGATGAGTAACGGAATTTGATCTCGCATCCCCTTGACTCGCAGACCAACCTTTCTACACAACTTGGTTGTGCTTAAAGCTCGCTTCACACGGGCTCCCAGGCAACCCTCATAAAACTCGTTCTCAGCCATACGTCATAGTGTGGAAGAGGTTCATGGTTGGTGTCTGCGTGCATAGTTTTACTGTTACATTTGGCTAAACGAGTTGGTTGAATGTATCACCAATGAGGTAATTAACAGAAAGGAGTGTACTTAACTAAAATAATAATAAAGCAAAAAAGTACACGAATGTGAGGCTATGTGTGTATCGAATTTTTGTAAAAGATTTAAATGTTAGGTGTAGCTGCTTAGGGATATAGGGAAAAAAACCTTGACAAAACGCACCCCCCCCCCCCCCACTATAAAAAAAAACACCTCAGCGGGAAGGGGGGAACGCCACAAGGATAAAAAGGCCTCAGCAAAAGAGGTCGTAGGAAAAACGCCTCAACACAGATTCATTATAGGCTACCGTTTACCAGTTGCATACTTAGCTACTTTTTTTCTTAAAATGTAGGTGTAAAGGATCCATCAATTTGGCTATTAGAAAGTAAGAGTCGGACAGTAAATTACCTAAAACCCCACAAATTAGCGCATTTTCTTGCCTGTTCCTCTTTTTTTCACTCGCGAAAAAACCTACTGATTGCGTAAATTTACTCAAGACTTCTTTCGCACCTTTATCGTCTCATAATATTTTCCTATCCTTAATGGCGCTGTTACGAGTCAACGCCATTAAGGATAGGATAATATTATGAGACGATAAAGGTGCGAAAGAAGTATTGAGTAAATTTGAGCAATCAGTAGGTTTTATCGCGAGTGAAAAAAGAGGAAAAGGCAAGAAAACACGCTAATTTGTGGGTTTTTAGGTATTTTACTGTATTTTTAGGTGGCTTGCAAGGTTCAAACAAGATGCACTAACGCTGCATTAGTAATTTGACATGTAGTATAGTAGAATAAAAAATATCTGTAATTGATGTATGAAGTTGGAATGGTAGACATACCAACACAGGACACTACTAAAAAATCTAAATGCATGGTGTACTGAAGAATATCTACTATATTGCACATTATATTAAAAAAATTGTCTCGTAGCGTTTGCTACTACGATACGGCAAATGAGCCAGAATCTTATGTGCGACGATGCAATCACTGACCAGTTAAGTTTTCATCGGACGCTGATATTGGTTTTCTTACAAAAAAACAAACTGAAAGCTTCGTTGTTGTTCCCGTACCCGTTGTTCTTGTTTATCAGACTTTTACATTTTTTAAATCTTCGAACACCATATTTCATAAATTCAGCAGGTAATTTGGTGGGGGGGGGGGGAGTAGGAGAAATCATATTGCGCTGAGGGTACGTGAGGTTGACTACTTTAAATTTATTTACACTTTTTAGGTGTATTAACAAAAGTTAAAATATTCACACGAAAATTGTGACAAAGTCCACACTGAATATTACACTGCAGTTTCAAGTGGCCAATTTATGTTAGGCTACTCAATACAAAATACTTGTTTTACTAGCGTTTTATAATTATCTTTATTATTATTATTTGTAATTTTAAATTGTGGTTAAAACTAATGTCGAACCAATAAAACTTACGTGCGTCTCCCTGTTACGGATTTTTTTTTAAATCTGAAAGTCAGAGGCCATTAGGAATATCCCGCCCTTCCCTCCCTCTGGCCAGTCCGCAGCTGTGAAAACAGGACACCATTCGCTTTGCTCACTCGTTCAATAGGAAACAACACCACAAATACGCGTAATAAAGTACTGTAATATATCGCACCCGAAATGCAGCGAGGATGGCTCAGTAATTAACAGCAAAAGTTTTATACGACCATTGCATTCATTGTACCGTCCAGATTCAATCATAGAAATTTGGTGTACCATCCAGATCACCGCAAAGGTAAGTGATGACTCACTTTGTGTTGTTCTTCGCCATAAGAGAGGAGCCATCGCGACGTACACGATAGCCTCTAACCGACCGCAATGTTGAAGAGCTGACTTGCCGAAATGCGCAGTTACACGCTGCAATTTTTCGTATGATCGGCGTTGAGCGCACACCTTTACGCTGAGGAAGCGCTGACGTCAGCCACTGATCATGTACTACTTGACGACGGTTTTGCGCTCAGAGACCTTTTTAGAGGTTAGCGAACTAAAACTGCCCTAACTAAATTAACTAGAGCATAATACCTTGTGTACTAGCGCACTGCAAATCACCCACCCGCATACTTGAATTTCGTCGGATCAGAATTGAACAAATGTGTCTGGTTTTTGAGAGGTCGCTCACGTAAATTGGCTACCCCCGGTTTTAGGGCACATCCGCATTAATTCGACGTGTGACACGTCAAATTAAAAATGAGGAAATCTACCTAAAAGAGGATCTAATCCCTGATTAACAAAAATTGCCGAAAACTTGGCCTCAAGTTTAGAAAACAACCAAACCATGCAAACCAACTTGCAATGGAGTTTTTAGTAGTTTTAATTGGGATCATTGTTTTTGCGCCATTTGGAACCCGCTTTGTGTGGGGGGGGGGTGGAGGAATAGTGGGAACTTCTTCGCAGAATCGCTCACGTTTTAATCTCACTATCTAAACTTCACAGAATCGCTCCTAGTTTTAATCTCGCTGTCTAAGTAAATCAAATACCAACAGAGAGGGAGAGTAACAAAAGTACAAATTCACGACCGGAACTGAGGGAGTTTTTTCCTCGGGGAGTTTACTCTGCGGTCGTTTTGTCGTGGATGTTTTACCTCTGTACATACCACTGCTCAATACGGTAAACACAACGAGTCTGGACATATAATTCCCTCTTGTTTTGGCATCCAAATTATTACAAATTACACTTAGGACCGCACACTAAAAACTAACGCAATAAAACATTAAATAACCCTTTTCCCCCTTTTTTTAATAATCAACTTTTTTGGTGGCAGCTGCAACCCAATAAAAACATTACGGTAACATTGTGGTAACTAAAACCTTACAGGAAAGCTTATCCGTGTTTCTTTCCTGTTTTGACTTCGGTTAAATTAAACCTTACCTTAAACATCAAACGAATTAGTTTTTGTTTTCTAGCCTTATTCATGATATTTTGGCATACTGTATTGTACGGTATTCTTTTTTTGTTGGTAACATTTAACAATGTAGACAAACACTGAATTTTGCTGGCTCATCCACACAAATCCTTCTGCTGGTTATTGGTTTGTAGTTCTTGAAACCTTTTGCATTTATTCTTAATCACTACTTCGTCATAACAACACAACTGGAAAAAAAAACCGGCTTGCCATTAAAAAAGCATTAGAACTGTGAAGGCACATAAATAAAAACGGATTAGAGTTCACTCGAACGGAATGGACTATAATTCGAACTCCAATTCCAGGACTATTTTTACTTACTGGTTATGTCAGAAAGTGAACGCAGTTTGTGTTTGAAATGTTTAATGTTTGTGTGTATGCGAGATTGCGAATGTGTGTCTGTGTGTGCTTAATTTGTGTATTATACAGGCTTTCATTATATTTGCCTGTGTTCGTTGTTTTACATTTTAAGTGAGTTTCAGCTATGTGTATTTTGTGTGCATTCATAAATTGTGAATCAAGGTTTTTTATGTTTTTTTTGCTGGTTTGATGGTTTCTGTTTTAGTTTGTGTGTGTAAATACATGTTCATTTTGTGCATTTTTTTTCATCTTTCAATTTTGTAGGCGTTTTGCTTTAGCATCTGTTTTGTATGTGTTTTATATTTTCGTTCTGTATCATGTGCATGTATATGTTGCATTTTGTGGTATTATACTTGTGTGAAATATCCAACCATTTTGTTTGATTAGTAATGTACATTAGGGTGGAATGAAAACGGGCTAAAAAAAAGTTTCGGGAATTTTGTAATTTAATAGTGCGGAAAAGTTGTGTATTGAGCCCCTAATAAACTGTGTAAAATTTGGTTTTGATCAAATAATGCTTTGATCTGCCCCAAGGACCTTGAAATTAACAATTTTCTGCCGTAAACATGGTTTTAATGCAAATTTTTGAAAATTATTTCTTTTTAATTTTTTTTTTAATTTAATAGTGTGGAAAAGTTGAGTACCGGGCCACTAATAAACTGTACAAAATTTGGTTTTGATAAAATGATAACTTGATCTGCCCCAAAGGACATGAAATTTACCATATTCTGCTGTAAACGCTGTTTTAGTGTTTAAATGCAAATTTAAGAAAATTGTTTCTTTTTAACATTTTCTAATTTAATAGAGCAAAAAAGTTGTGTATTGGGTCCCTATTAAATGAGCAAAATTTGGTTTTCATCAAATAATGCCTTGATCTGCCCCAAACACCTTGAAATTTACCTTTTTTCCATTAACGTAATGCTAAAAAATTTACACGAAACTATTAAAACCTTTTATTTCTGAATTTTGATAGCATAGAAGTTATACATTAACATGATGGGATTGTTGAATAGCACACTTAATAGAAATAAATCTCTTTGAGCTGCAAAAATTTATCGAGATACCAGAATGCCGTTGTGTAGTCCTGAAATTGTCCTTTTCATTTATTCAAACATTTACTTTGCTACGGTGTTTTCACTTTATTTGATAATCGCTTTTTGTATTGAAACTTGGTATTATATTTCATGATTCTAGTCTTGCTCGTATGAAGCCATCTCTTCCTGACATTCCACATGCAGAAGCAGATGCTCTCGGTACGAGTTTGATACAGCCTTCGCCGCTTGGGTGTGGCATGGAAATTATGTAAGCCATTCATTTATAGGCGACAGATAGCCCACCTTCAACCATTAGCTGAAGATCTCTGTCAGAGATTCCAAATGTCGTAGGTGGTTCTGTAACCACTGAATAAGATCTACATAATAGGTTGCATCAACATTTTGGTGGTGGTATTTGGAAGGCGCGAACTTGACTCGATCCTATTTTTGTTTTTGCTTTCACGATCCATTGCAGTCGAAGGGACCTGGTGTTCTGTCGTTCATCGGTTATTAAGCAAACGAAGATATTTTCCGGATCACCGGATCAACTACACGTTTTAGTTCCTCGTTGAAGTAACGTGAGGATTTTATTGATTTCAATAAGTGCTTTGCACCATGTGTGCCTCTCTGCCATTTAATTCTTCATTTAGCTGGAACGACCACAGGTCCTATGGTTTCATGATTCTAGTCTTGCTCGTATGAAGCCATCTCTTCCTGACATTCCACATGCAGAAGCAGATGCTCTCGGTACGAGTTTGATACAGCCTTCGACCGCTTGGGTGTGGCATGGAAATTATGTAAGCCATTCATTTATAGGCGACAGATAGCCCACCTTCCACCATTAGCTGAAGATCTCTGTCAGAGATTCCAAATGTCGTAGGTGGTTCTGTAACCTCAAAGTAACTATTCTGTAACCACTGAATAAGATCTACATAATAGGTTGCATCAACATTTTGGTGGTGGTATTTGGTGGTGGTATTGGAAACCAGATTGCAGATTGTGAAAAGCTATCAATTGTTTGTTTTCAGAAAACTGAAGGTAATTTTCCGTGCATTGAAGCAAAGACCTAAGTAATGATCAACAACATCTATTGGAATTGTGCCAAACTGTCACAGGTTGTAATTATCTTTCAGGTTTGCAACCGAAAGGTCCTGGTTAACTTTTACATGCATGCTGGGTGACAGCAGCTAATTGTATCCTACGTCTATATGTGGCAACTAATTAACCCGTGAATCTTCGTATTTATTGTTAAAGTCTATTTGCAAACGTGGTTTGAGATCAAGGCTAATCCCTCATGCAAGCATGGTGCAAAGCACTTGTTGAAATCAATAAAATCCTATTGTTACCTAAGTGAAGAACTGAAGAGTGTAGTTGACCCCGTGATACAAAGAAATGTCTTCTTTGGTCATCTGGAAAATGTCCTCACTCTAACGGTAACTGATGAACAAGAGCACATCTTGGACTACAAAGAATCATGAAAGCAAGAACAAACACAGGATCGAGGGAAGTTCAATGTTTCCAAATACCACCACTATGATTTGATGTAACCGATTATGTAAATCTTACATATTCCATGGCAAACTTGAGAAGTTACAGAACCACCTATGATATTTGGAATATTTGACAGAGATGGAGATCTTCAGCTAATGGTAGAGTGGGCTATCACCTATAAATGAAGAGTTTACACCATTTTCATGCCACACCCAAGACATCAAAGGCTGTCTCAAAGTCATCACAGACGCATCTGCTTCAGTACGCGGAATACCTGGAACAAAGGGCTTCATACAGGTACGACCAGAATCACGAAGTATAATGTCAAGTTTCAATACAAAAAGCGATTAGCAAATGAAGTAAAAACACAAGAACAAATTAAATGTTTGGATAAATCAAAAGGACAATTTCAGGATTACTCAACGGCATTCTGGTATCTCGATAAATTATTGCAGCTCAAATAAATATATTTCTAATACATGTGCTTTCGAACAATCCCAATATGTTAATGTATGACTTCTATGCTATCAGAATTCAGAAATAAAAGGTTTTTAGCATTTTTGTGTAAATTTTTTAGCATTACGTTTATGGAAAAAAGGTAAATTTCAAGGTCCTTGGGGCAGATCAAGGTATTATTTTATCACACCAAATTTTACACAGTTCATTAGGGACCCAATACACAACTTTTCCGCACTATTAAATTAGAAAATTTTAAAAAGAAACAATTTTCCTAAATTTGCATTTGAAACCTAAAACAGTGTTTACGGCAGAAAATGGTAAATTTAAGGTTCTTTGGGGCAGATCAAGTTATCATTTTATCAAAACCAAATTTTGCACAGTTTATTAGCGGCCCAATACACAACTTTTCCGCACTATTAAATTTAAAAAAATTAAAAATAAATAATTTTCAGGAATTTGCATTAAAACCATGTTTACGGCAGAAACTTGCAAATTTCAAGGTCTTTGGGTCAGATCAAGGCATTATTCGATCAAAACCAAATTTCACACAGTTAATTAGGAACCCAATACACAACTTTTCCGCACTATTAAATTACAGAATTCAAAATTTTTTTTTTCGTTCCACCCTAATGTACATGTAGGCTGGCATGTAAAAACTGTTCCTTGGAACTGGAGTTCAAATTATTGTTCGTTCCGTTCGAGTGAACTCTAATCCGTCCGTTTTTTTTTTTTCGATTACATTCACAGCTGTGAGTATGAGGATACAAGTTCTAATGTTTTTTTTTTCTAAAAGGTACAGCCATTTTTTTTCAGTTAATTTGTTAGCTTTTTTCGCTTCCGTTTTATTGTAATTGCTATGGTCTCGTCTATCATGTGCACGGTATGTCCACTGTCTGCGAAAAAAACGGAACATTAGAAATGTGTAATTTTGTAAGTTTCCGCCCAAGCTTTGTCCCATGTTTATGATGTGATGGCAACACACTAGCGTGTGTTTAGATTTAGTATGTGTCAGCTCGATGGGTTAATTGATTCTGCATTGTGGCAGTCAGATGGAGTATCACGGCAAACAACCACGGAAACAATTCAACTGGCTTCCCGAAGCCCGCATTTTAAAGCAGTAAATACGTCATTCAGTCATGTCGTCCGCCTATGGTTTAAAACTGAAAGATTTAAACGAAAACCCAAACCATTTCATTTTGGTTCTCAATAACGAGTTAAATCAAATATATCATGACAATGTTGCTTTTCCCGCGCGCAAGCATCGTCGCATGTTGTTCGAGTGAACTATAATCTAGACACACGCTAGTGTGTCGCGCCAAGTTAGGCAACAAACATCACATCAATTCAATTGTCTAGGTTGTAAACCATTGTAGCGTGACGCCATAGAGTCTGTGTCTTATATCCTGAAGCATAGTTGGGCACATTTCAGGTACTTGGGGAAAAATAATGCGGTAAAAAGCTTAAATTGTGTTAAAATCGAGAGCAATGACCCACCTGACAAATATTAACTCGTGTAGGAATGCCAACTAAGCTGCTTTCAATGCAAAATCTGTTCCTCAATAACGTTGAAAATGTGTTATTACCTAGCTAGCTAGCTAGTCTGCTCATCCCCATGTTAAATCCCATAGGGTGATTATTCATCGCTACAGAGATAACGGGAAGGCTTCCAGCTATGAAATTGGACGAATGGGTGCAGTACAATACGAACAGCGTACTTTTTATGGTTTGGAGCCTGGGGCGTAACGGGTAAGGCGTGGGAGGGCGCGTAAGTACGAAAATATTGTTATAACCATTGTAACACACACTAGTGTATCACAATAAATCAACACACCAAAACTAACTAAATACAACAAAATAAAAACCAAACCAAAAACCTATAAAGAGGTGACTACGTAGAGAATGGTTTGGCCTATAGGCAAAATGTATATAGCAAATTGTTGAAAACCAATTTCTTGCTGATGTGGCACGTTATTAGAGTCGATTAGACTCTTATGCGAACGGTTTGTCTGTCTGTCTGGGTGTCTGTCTGTCAGTCTTTGTGTTCGTGCTATAACGTTTTAACGAATTATCGAATTTCTATCAAATTTTGCACACACATTCTATGGCACATTTCTAGGTCTAAGTTCGAAAATGGGTCGATTCCGTTGGGAAAATCCTCCATAAGAAATAATCAAAGATTTTTGTTCGCAGAAAAAGTACGAGGTTCATTATTTTTTCTTCAGCCGACTGACGTCATCCATCCACAACCAATAACTGGAAACTATGTAGCCTTCGTCAGCAGCTGATGTCACCACCAGCCGACCAATGACTGGCAACTTGCTATTATCGTTATACAGATCACTGACGTAGGCACGCTGCCCACTGATCTCATACGTACGAACTTGCTAACACGCTTGTATAGTCATGTCGGCATGCGAAATTAGCGTAGACTTGGGCTTCTTGTTTGGACAATCGTTCATGACTTTAATGCTTAGTCCTTTTTTTTTTTGGATGGGGAGGAGAAATATTTAAAACAACTTCTACTGTATGACATTTGTTTTTTTGTTGTCAGGGGAGGTGAGGGGGAATCAAATTCATAAAACTACTTTTGGGCAATGACTGTGCTATCTATATATGTCATCCTTATCAGTCGTGCGATGTGGCAACGTCGCAGTCGGATAAATGAAATGCGCAAAACGCCGAGACTAAACGGTTTGGAGGCTTCCCGTATCATAAAACTGCCACACGATATTTAATATTTTTAATGTTGATTCAGTTCACTAGTGTTCTAATTAAACTTACAGTTTAAAATGAAACCAATAGAAGAATCTTAGTGGGATCGTCTTTAATTGAGAGGTGTGCGCCGCCATGCCATCCATCGCAGTTAATGATCAAAAGCTAGAAATGCAAGTGACCACTGGTTTTATGGTTGCATATGCGTCGTGGAACCGCGGCAAAGAAATCATTTGGATGTTTGGATTGTATTCTTAGGAGGGGTAATTATTCACACGTGTTAGACAATTAGTAGCCATATCGATTGCTGTATTCGCAAGGGAAAACTAATAGACTCACTATAATTGGTTTAAACAGGTTTCTTAGAGTCGATTAGACTCTTATGCGAACGGTTTGTTTGTGTGTTCGCACTATAGCGTTTTAACGAATTATCGGAGTTCTGTCAAATTTTGCGCACACATTCTATGGCACATTTCTATGTCTAAGTTCGAAAATGGGTCGAATCCGTTGGAAAAATCCTCCACAAGAAATAATCAAAGATTTTTGTTCGCAGCAAACGTACGAGGTTAGTTATTTTTTCTTCGGCCGACTGACGTCATCCATCCACGACCAATTACTGGAAACTACGTAGCCTTCGTCAGTGGCTGATGTCACCACCAACCGACCAATGACTGGCAACTTCCTCAACTTATGCTACAAATCACTGACGTAGGCAGGCGGCCCCACTGATCTCATAACGTACGAACTGGATAACAAGCTTGCATAGTCATGTCAGCATGCGAAATTAGCGTACACTTGGGCTACTTGTTTGGACAATCGTTCATGACTTTAATACTTAGTACTTTTTTTGGCGGGGGGGGGGCGCCCAGGAGAAATATTTAAATCAACTTCTATTGTAAGACATTTGTGTTTTTTGTTGGTTTTTTTGTCAGGGAAGAGGAGGAGGGACCAAATTCATAAAACTACTTTTGGGCAATGTGCTATATAGATATTTCATCCTTATCAGTCGTGCGATGTGGCAACGTCGCAGTCGGATAAATGAAATGTTCAAAACGCCGAGACTAAACCGTTTGGAGGCTTCCCGTTTGGCGAGGAGTGCGCCGCCATGCCATCCAACGCAGTTGATCAAAACATGTATGGGGGGGGGGGGGGGATTGAGGCAAAAAAAGCTAGAAATGCAAGCGACCACTGGTTTTACGGTTGCATACGCGTCGTGGAACCGCGGCCAAGAAATCATTTGGGCATTTGGATTGTATTCTTAGGAGGGGTAATTATTCACATGTGTTCGACAATTAGTAGCCATATCGGTCGCTGTATTCGCAAGAGAAAACAAATCGACTCTCACTATAATTAGTTTAAACAGGTTTATTACACATCTGCACGGTAGTGGAGTTGAGTCAATACACAATTTAAAAAAAAGGAGTGATATCAACACACCAAAACATTCGCCAACTTAATTGCTACCGAAAGTAATAATGTTCTAGTTTTCATTTAACTTTCAAATTATTAAGCGGTGCGATTAACTTGGCGAATGTTTTGGTGTATTGATATCACTCCTTTGAAGGGCCGAACCATTCGGAACTTGGCGGCCCTTTTACCAAGTTTTGGTTTTTGATAGATTCGTCATACCACACGCATATGGTTCTCGGCATTGATTCCGTACAATGAACCATTGTTACAAAGCCATTGTCGAGAGAACCCACTAGTGGGTTCTAACAATGTAGCAAATAAAGTTTATCGAAAGAATAGTTCCGATGTTGTCTAAAGGGGTATTTCGGAATTAAGCTAAAATGCAATGATACAAGCAAATTTCATGTTTATTCATGCTTATTTTTAACTTTTTTATACATATGAGTAAAATAACCAAACCAATTTATGAGTAATATTTCTTTGTCATTCCTACTGATTTTAAGTTAATTTATTTGATTTGAAATACGTTAACACAACAAACTTGTAAAATACGCCATAAATCATAATTACACCATAAATCATAAATTACACCATATATCATAAATTACACCATATATCATAAAT